>JBBGZY010002416.1:0-109624 GCA_037952925.1 Lithobates clamitans
GGCGGGTGGATGATAGAAGCTCGCCGGCTCTCATGCTGGCCACACCAAAACAATATTTTCCTTCAAAAAATGTCATTTGTAAGAACGTTCGTTGATTTTCTAATCGTTAGTGGGGGTCAAATCGACATTCTTTTTCAACCACAGTGAAGGGAGGATTGGAAGGAGGCGAATAGAAGAATTCTCGGGGAAAGGAATTCTCAGACAGTGGATGTGGTTTTTGTTCAGAAATGAAATTCGTTTTAAAACTGAATGTTTGAAAATGTACCTTTTTTTTTTTGTTTTCATTCAGTGAATAAGATTTTTCCTGTGAATATTCTCGTCTGAAAATTGATCGGTGTGGCCAGCATAGGACTCGGATCAGACCTATGCTGTTTGCTTTTGATCTGTTTCTGGGGTGCTTTTTTTTTTTTTTTTTTTTTTTTCCCACTCGCCAAACGGATGTGACGTCACTTGCGGTCCGCGGGAACAGCGATCAGACCTCAATGCATTTCGCTGTGATTGCGTCATCAGGAAGATGCATGTTGAGGTCTGATCGCTGTTTCTATTCCCGCGGACTGCAAGTGACGTCACATCCGTTTGGCGAGTGGAACGCACGCCGAGGTCTGGTAAGAGGAGCGGCAGTGCAGGTCGGATTATCTGACGGGTGTCTGGAATTTTTTTTTTTTTTTTTTTTTTTTTTCACAAATTTTATATTTTATCCCTGGATCACCTTTACCTATAAATGTCACCCAGTTCTATTCTGTACATTGAGGAAAGTATCCAGGACTTTCTTATAGAAATCTACTGATCTGCTCAGATCCACCTCTGGAGGGAGAATATTCCACATTATCACACCTCTTACTGTGAAGAATCCTTCCCGTATTTGGAGATGAAATCTCTTTTCCTCCAGATATAAAGATCCCCCCTTGTCCTCTGTGATGACCATAAAGAGAATAACTCAACACCAAGTTCACTATATGGAGCCCTTATTATATATGTTGTGATATTTTATGGTGTTTTTGGAGTTGAGAACCATATATGTGGTAAAAATCACGGATTGTGAGACAGAAATCACATAATATATAGGAAGACGAGCGGATACTTTAGTTTTTGACAAGTATTCATTTGGCATGTGAGAGAAATAACCTGTTAACCACTTCAGCCCTGGAAGGATTTACCCCCCTTCATGCCCAGGCCATTTTTTGTGATCTGGTACTTTGTTACTTTAACTGACAATTGCGCGGTCGTGCGACATCGTACATAAATAAAATATCCTTTTTTTTTCCCCACAAATAGAGCTTTCTTTTGGTGGTATTTGATCACCTCTGCGGTTTTTTTTATTTTATTTTTTATTTTTTTTTAAGCTATAAACAAAAAAGTGACAATTTTTTGAAAATAAAACAATATTTTTTACTTTCTGCAATAATAGATCCAATAAATGAAATGTAAAAAATCGAATTTCTTCATCAGTTTAGGCCAATATATATTCTTAGTAGAAAAAAATCCCAGTAAGCGTATATTGATTGGTTTGTGGAAAAGTTATATAGTCTACAAAATGGGGGAAAGATTTGTGGAATTTTAGGTTTTTTATTTTTTTTTTTACTAGTAATGGCAGCGATTGGCGATTTTTAACAGAACTGTGATATTGCAGCGGACAAACTGGGACACTTTTGAAATTTTTTGGAGGGGACCAGTGACACCAATACAGTGATCAGTGCTAAAAATATGCACTGTCACTGTACTAAGGACACTGGCAGGAAAGGGGTTAACACCAGGGGGCGATCAAAGGGTTAAGTCTGTCCCTAGGGGGGGTGCTTACTTTGTGGGGGAGGGTTTGACTGGGGAAAGAAAGATCCGTGTTCCTGCTTGGCAGAAACACAAGATTTCTCTGACAGAACGGCGATCTGCCTCTTCCGGGAACGATTGTAGGTGGCTGGCGGACATCGGGTCTGCCGGACCTGCTGATTGGCTCCCCCTCTGGCCAATCGGCCTGCAATTTCTCACCCCCCAGAGCTACTACATGAAACGACATACAGGCAAGTCCCTTCCCCCAATCCAAGATTACAAAGTGAAGAAATGAATTCATACAGTTCCATATTTATCCTTCTCTGTTGTATTTCCCCCCTCCCCCATTCTTCTATTTCCTTCACGATCTCCTTCCTCTTCATTTCTTTCATCATAACCAAAGCAAAGCTTCCAGATCCCATCATAACGTGTCTTCATCTTCGTGATCATTTCATGCTTTATTTTCTAGGTTGTGTCCTCATGAATAAGGCCGAGTATTGAAGGTCTACATGTCCTGCCGGGACCACCCCATCCCCCCCCCCCAACCACACGGATCATGGAGCTCATCTCCCAGAGGATGGAAACCTCTCCTATTTGTTATATTTATTGTTTATATATTTAGGTTATTTGTACTATGTTATCTTATATTTATTGTTATCGTTATTTATCTTTAGGTTATTTGTAATATGTTAGATTTATAGTTGGATTCATTGTGTTGTATGTATGTTCAAAGTTTTTTGTATTTATAGTTATGTAGGTTGTTTTTTGTATTTATAGTTATGTAGGTTGTTTTTTGTATTTATAGTTATGTAGGTTGTTTTTTGTACTCTCACTATTTTACTCAGTTCGGATCAACAACAAAAAAATCTCCCCCACTGTAATAAAATATTAGCAGGGTATTGGCGGGTATATTGTCAGGGAATTGCAGAGTATTGTCAGCGAATTGCAGAGTTTTGGCAGGGGGGGGAGAGAGCCGGTTTGCCATAAGATCACGTGGTAAACGGTGGCCGGAGCCGCGGCCTTTCCCGAGGCCACAGAGCGGATCGCGCGTGTCTTGATCTGTACGGATCATGGACGATCCATTGCACCCCCTACTACTTTCCTTTTCTGTGTTTTTATCTGTATAACAGGGATGGAGATCACATCTCTTCTTTTCTATGTTTAGGTTCATTGTTATATATTGTCAATGTTTTGTATTTATAGTTATGTAGGTTGTGTTTTGTATAGTTGGGTTAAATCCAATATTAAACCCTCATCCTCCAAAGTGTGTTTGTTTTTTTTCCTGGTTTGTTATAAAATTTAGCAAATATGTATAATCTTTCTTTGTAAATTTGGTTATAGAGTCCACAAATTATGAGATGTATATCTAAAGATCGATCAATTCTGATGTACCAATCTTATTTCTTGAGTCCACCAGGACAGCACTAATACCCCCCAAATCATCCCCCCCAAATCATCCCCCCAGTACGAATACCCCCCCAAATCTTCCCCCCCAATACCAATTCCCCCACGAAATCATCCCCCCAGTACTAATACCCCCCAAATCATCCCCCCCAATACCAATTCCCCCACAAAATCATCACCCCAGTACTAATATCCCCCCAGTACTAATACCTCCCCCAAATCATCCCCCCAGTACTAATACCCCCCCGAAATCATCCCCCCAGTACTAATCCCCCCCCCAAAATCATCCGCCCAGTACTAATCCCCCCCCCCCCCCGAAATGTTCCCCCCAGTACTAATACCCCCCCCAAAATCATCCCCCCAGTACTAATACCCCACAAAATCATCACCCCAGTACTAATATCCCCCCAGTACTAATACCTCCCCCAAATCATCCCCCCAGTACTAATACCCCCCCGAAATCATCCGCCCAGTACTAATCCCCCCCCCCCCCAAAATCATCCGCCCAGTACTAATCCCCCCCCCCGAAATGTTCCCCCCAGTACTAATACACCCCCCCCCCAATCATCCCCCCAGTACTAATACCCCCCCGAAATCATCCGCCCAGTACTAATCCCCCCCCCCCGAAATGTTCCCCCCAGTACTAATACCCCCCCAAATCATCCCCCCAGTACTAATACCCCCCCCGAAATCATCCCCCCAGTACTAATCCCCCCCCCCCCCCCAAAAAATCATCCGCCCAGTACTAATCCCCCCCCCCGAAATGTTCCCCCCAGTACTAATACCCCCCCGAAATCATGCCCCCAGTACGAATCATCCCCCCCAGTACGAAACCCCCCCAAATCATCCCCCCAGTACGAATACCCCCCCCCCAAATCATCCCCCCAGTACTAATACCCCCCTGAAATCATCCCCCCAGTACTAATGCCCCCCCCCCCAAATCATCCCCCCCAGTACTAATGCCCCCCCAGTACTAATACCCCCCTGAAATCATCCCCCCAGTACTAATACCCCCCAAAATCATCCCCCCAGTACTAATGCCCCCCCCAAATCATCCCCCCAGTACTAATGCCCCCCCCAAATCATCCCCCCAGTACTAATACCCCCCCCCCCCCCCACCACATCTCCCCTTTTTTGGAAACTAGACTGTTCATGGTATTTAGGAAGAGGCATGGTGAGTTTTTAACCACTTAAGGACCAGCCTCATTTTGGATTTTAGGTGTTTACATGTTTAAAACAGGTTTTTTTGATAGAAAATTACTTAGAACCCCCAAACATTATATATTGTTTTTTTTCTAACACCCTAGAGAATAAAATGGCGGTAGTTACAATACTTTTTTTTTTTTTTGCACCATATTTGCGCAGCGGTCTTACAAGCGCACTTTTTTTTTTGGAAAAAATTCACTTTTTTAAATAAAAAAAAAAAAAGACAACAGTAAAGTTAGCCCAAATTTTTTTTTATATTGTGAAAGATGATGTTACGTCAAGTAAATTGATACCCAACATGTCACGCTTCAAAATTGCGCTTCGTGGAATGGCGTCAAACTTTTACCCTCAAATCTCCATAGGTGACGCTTAAATAATGCTACAGGTTGCATGTTTTGCGTTACAGAGGAGGTCTAGGGCTAGGATTATGGCGCTCGCTCTAATGATCGCGGCGATACCTCACATGTGTGGTTTGACCACCGTTTTCATATGCGGGCGCTACTCATGTATGCGTTCGCTTCTGCGCACGAGCTCGTCGGGACGGGGTTTTTAAAAGGTTTTTTATTTATTTATTTATTTTTTAAACAGTGTAAAATTAAAAATAAAGTGTCACTTTTATTCCTATTTCAAGGAATGTAAACATCCCCTGTAATAGAAAGAAAGTATAACAGGACCTCTTATATATGAGATCTGGGGGGTCACATGACTTCACATCTCATATTTACACTAAAATACAATAATAATAAAGTCATTGAAAAAAATATGTCTTTAAGACGTATGGGCGGAAGTGATGTTTTGATGTCATGGAGACGGGTGGGCGCCATCTTAGCCTCTCTCGTCTCCAGGCACAGAAGGGAGACCCACGCGATCGCCTCCGCCGCTACCGATAAAAGTGATCTCGCAGGGAATCCGCCGCAGGGACCACTTTTATCTGAAAGCCGGCCGGCGCACGAAAACGGGGAGACCGGGGTTATGGGAGCGAGCTGCCGCCATACCAACGATATCTGCCACCTAAGTTTGGACGTACATCGGCGGGCGGCAAGTGCTTAAAGTCATTTTGTCACAATTTTTCTGGAAAATGAATAAATTGAATAAAATGTTTTTTTTTTCCCACCTTTTACATAGAAGGTGAGGTTGAAAAAAAAAGACACAAGTCCATCGAGTCCAACTTCTGTGAAAAGGTTTGTTTCCTGTCACCAGTACCGGCGCCGTCACGTGACCGGTGTGAGGGGATCTCACCAGTTCCGGCGCCGTCACGTGACCGGTGTGAGGGGTTCTCGCCAGTGCCGTCACGTGACCGGTGTGAGGGGACCTCGCCGGCGCCGTCACGTGACCGGTGTGAGGGGATCTCGCCAGTGCCGGCGCCGTCACGTGACCGGTGTGAGGGGATCTCGCCGGTGCCGGCGCCGTCACGTGACCGGTGTGAGGGGATCTCGCTAGTACCGGCGCCGTCACGTGACCGGTGTGAGGGGATCTCACCAGTTCCGGCGCCGTCACGTGACCGGTGTGAGGGGTTCTCGCCAGTGCCGTCACGTGACCGGTGTGAGGGGACCTCGCCAGTGCCGGCGCCGTCACGTGACCGGTGTGAGGGGATCTCGCCAGTGCCGGCGCCGTCACGTGACCGGTGTGAGGGGATCTCGCCAGTGCCGGCGCCGTCACGTGACCGGTGTGAGGGGATCTCGCCAGTGCCGGCGCCGTCACGTGACCGGTGTGAGGGGATCTCGCCGGTGCCGGCGCCGTCACGTGACCGGTGTGAGGGGATCTCGCTAGTACCGGCGCCGTCACGTGACCGGTGTGAGGGGATCTCACCAGTTCCGGCGCCGTCACGTGACCGGTGTGAGGGGTTCTCGCCAGTGCCGTCACGTGACCGGTGTGAGGGGACCTCGCCAGTGCCGGCGCCGTCACGTGACCGGTGTGAGGGGATCTCGCCAGTGCCGGCGCCGTCACGTGACCGGTGTGAGGGGATCTCGCCAGTGCCGGCGCCGTCACGTGACCGGTGTGAGGGGATCTCGCCAGTGCCGGCGCCGTCACGTGACCGGTGTGAGGGGATCTCGCCAGTGCCGGCGCCGTCACGTGACCGGTGTGAAGGGATCTGGCCAGTGCCGGCGCCGTCACATGACCGGTGTGAGGGGATCTCGCCGATGCCGTCACGTGACCGGTGTGAGGGGATCTCGCCAGTACCGGCGCCGTCACGTGACCGGTGTGAGGGGATCAGGAACACGACTGCTGACATTGTGCAGAATTTTTATTATTTTTCTTTTATTTCATTTTCTTAAATCTTTTTCTTTTCCTATTTTTATGTTGTCACCATGTGATGAGGGAGACGATCATTGTGTAGAAGAGCGCTGATCGCTAATCTAAGGAATCCATATTAGGGGGTCACATGGTACAAAGCGCCTATGAAGTACCATGTGATCGCTGTGGGCCAATCACAGCACAACAGTAAGTCAGCTGTCGTGTATGAAATCCATTCATGAGTTTGTTTACATTGTTGTCATGGAAATTGCTATAATTGGTGGTAATGATCACATGATCTCCCGGCCACTCAGAGCCGCCTGGTACCAAACACTGGAATTCCGCTCTCCAGGGGGCGCCGTTGTGTACATCGCTGTGCCTGTAGTGACCACGCCGCCCGTCCGTCCATCATACAAGTACCGGGACACCAAGTGCTTCATAATAGTGTGTGACTGTGGGGGAGGGGACATTAGAGTGTAAGCTCCTCTGTATAGAGACTGATGTGTGGGGGAGGGGACATTAGAGTGTAAGCTCCTCTGTACAGAGACTGATGTGACTGTGGGGGGAGGGGACATTAGAGTGTAAGCTCCTCTGTATAGAGACTGATGTGACTGTGGGGGAGGGGACATTAGAGTGTAAGCTCCTCTGTATAGAGACTGATGTGACTGTGGGGGGAGGGGACATTAGAGTGTAAGCTCCTCTGTATAGAGACTGATGTGACTGTGGGGGGAGGGGACATTAGAGTGGAAGCTCCTCTGTATAGAGACTGATGTGACTGTGGGGGGGAGGGGACATTAGAGTGTAAGCTCCTCTGTATAGAGACTGATGTGACTGTGGGGGGAGGGGACATTAGAGTGGAAGCTCCTCTGTATAGAGACTGATGTGACTGTGGGGGGGAGGGGACATTAGAGTGTAAGCTCCTCTGTATAGAGACTGATGTGACTGTGGGGGAGGGGACATTAGAGTGTAAGCTCCTCTGTACAGAGACTGATGTGACTGTGGGGGAGGGGACATTAGAGTGTAAGCTCCTCTGTATAGAGACTGATGTGACTGTGGGGGAGGGGACATTAGAGTGTAAGCTCCTCTGTATAGAGACTGATGTGACTGTGGGGGAGGGGACATTAGAGTGTAAGCTCCTCTGTACAGAGACTGATGTGACTGTGGGGGGAGGGGACATTAGAGTGTAAGCTCCTCTGTACAGAGACTGATGTGACTGTGGGGGGAGGGGACATTAGAGTGTAAGCTCCTCTGTACAGAGACTGATGTGACTGTGGGGGAGGGGACATTAGAGTGTAAGCTCCTCTGTATAGAGACTGATGTGACTGTGGGGGAGGGGACATTAGAGTGTAAGCTCCTCTGTACAGAGACTGATGTGACTGTGGGGGGAGGGGACATTAGAGTGTAAGCTCCTCTGTACAGAGACTGATGTGACTGTGGGGGGAGGGGACATTAGAGTGTAAGCTCCTCTGTATAGAGACTGATGTGACTGTGGGGAGGAGGGGACATTAGAGTGTAAGCTCCTCTGTATAGAGAATGATGTGACTGTGGGGGAGAGGACATTAGAGTGTAAGCTCCTCTGTACAGAGACTGATGTGACTGTGGGGGGAGGGGACATTAGAGTGTAAGCTTCTCTGTATAGAGACTGATGTGACTGTGGGGGGAGGGGACATTAGAGTGTAAGCTCCTCTGTATAGAGACTGATGTGACTGTGGGGGAGGGGACATTAGAGTGTAAGCTCCTCTGTACAGAGACTGATGTGACTGTGGGGGGAGGGGACATTAGAGTGTAAGCTCCTCTGTACAGAGACTGATGTGGGGGGGAGGGGACATTAGAGTGTAAGCTCCTCTTTACAGAGACTGATGTGACTGTGGGGGAGGGGACATTAGAGTGTAAGCTCCTCTGTATAGAGACTGATGTGACTGTGGGGGGAGGGGACATTAGAGTGTAAGCTTCTCTGTACAGAGACTGATGTGATTGGCTCCCTGATCTTTGTACAGCACTGCGGTATATGTTGGAGCTATATACACTGACCCTTTATTAGGTCCCCCTTGCTGGTAGCGGGTTGGACCCCCTTTTGCCTTCATTCTTGGTGGAATAGGTACAACAAGGTGTTGGAAACGTTTCTCAGATATTTTCCTCCATAGTGACATAACGTGTGCAGCCGACAAATCTCCCGTTCCACCACATCCCAAAGGTGCTCTATTGGATGAGATGTGGTGATTGTGGAGGTCATTGGAGTACAGGGACCTCATTGTCCAGTGGTGAGATGATTGGAGCTTTGTGACATGGTACATTATCCTGCTGGAAGGAGCCATCAGAAGATGGGGACACCCCATCCCCCACACCATTACACCCCCACCACCAGTCTGAACCGGTGATATCCCATCCCCCACACCATTACACCCCCACCACCAGCCTGAACCGGTGATATCCCATCCCCCACACCATTACACCCCCACCACCAGCCTGAACCGGTGATATCCCATCCCCCCCACCATTACACCTCCACCACCAGCCTGAACCGGTGATATCCCATCCCCCACACCATTACACCTCCACCACCAGCCTGAACCGGTGATATCCCATCCCCCACACCATTACACCTCCACCACCAGCCTGAACCGGTGATATCCCATCCCCCACACCATTACACCCCCACCACCAGCCTGAACCGGTGATATCCCATCCCCCACACCATTACACCTCCACCACCAGCCTGAACCGGTGATATCCCATCCCCCACACCATTACACCCCCACCACCAGCCTGAACCGGTGATACCCCATCCCCCACACCATTACACCCCCACCACCAGCCTGAACCGGTGATACCCCATCCCCCACACCATTACACCTCCACCACCAGCCTGAACCGGTGATATCCCATCCCCCACACCATTACACCCCCACCACCAGCCTGAACCGGTGATACCCCATCCCCCACACCATTACACCCCCACCACCAGCCTGAACCGGTGATACCCCATCCCCCACACCATTACACCCCCACCACCAGCCTGAACCGGTGATACCCCATCCCCCACACCATTACACCCCCACCACCAGCCTGAACCGGTGATACCCCATCCCCCACACCATTACACCCCCACCACCAGCCTGAACCGGTGATACCCCATCCCCCACACCATTACACCCCACCACCAGCCTGAACCGGTGATACCCCATCCCCCACACCATTACACCCCCATCACCAGCCTGAACCGGTGATATCCCATCCCCCACACCATTACACTACCACCACCAGCCTGAACCGGTGATATCCCATCCCCCACACCATTACACCCCCACCACCAGCCTGAACCTGTGATACCCCATCCCCCACACCATTACACCCCCACCACCAGCCTGAACCTGTGATACCCCATCCCCCACACCATTACACCCCCACCACCAGCCTGGACCGGTGATATCCCATCCCCCACACCATTACACCCCCACCACCAGCCTGAACCGGTGATATCCCATCCCCCACACCATTACACCCCCACCACCAGCCTGAACCGGTGATACCCCATCCCCCACACCATTACACCCCCACCACCAGCCTGAACCGGTGATATCCCATCCCCCACACCATTACACCCTCCACCACCAGCCTGAACCGGTGATATCCCATCCCCCACACCATTACACCACCACCCTGAATCGGTGATATCCCATCCCCCACACCATTACACCCCCACCCTGAATCGGTGATATCCCATCCCCCACACCATTACACCCCCACCACCAGCCTGAACCGGTGATATCCCATCCCCCACACCATTACACCCCCACCACCAGCCTGAACCGGTGATATCCCATCCCCCACACCATTACACCCCCACCAACAGCCTGAACCGGTGATATCCCATCCCCCACACCATTACACCTCCACCACCAGCCTGAACCAGTGATATCCCATCCCCCACACCATTACACCCCCACCACCAGCCTGAACCGGTGATATCCCATCCCCCACACCATTACACCCCCACCACCAGCCTGAACCGGTGATATCCCATCCCCCACACCATTACACTCCCACCACCAGCCTGACCGGTGATATCCCATCCCCCACACCATTACACCCCCACCACCAGCCTGAACCGGTGATATCCCATCCCCCACACCATTACACCCCCACCACCAGCCTGAACCGGTGATACCCCATCCCCCACACCATTACACCCCCACCACCAGCCTGATATCCCATCCCCCACACCATTACACCACCACCCTGAATCGGTGATATCCCATCCCCTCCACCATTACACCCCCCACCACCAGCCTGAACCGGTGATAGCACATCCCCCACACCATTACACCCCCACCACCAGCCTGAACCAGTGATATCCCATCCCCCACACCATTACACCCCCACCACCAGCCTGAACCGGTGATATCCCATCCCCCACACCATTACACCACCACCCTGAATCGGTGATATCCCATCCCCTCCACCATTACACCTCCCACCACCAGCCTGAACCGGTGATATCCCATCCCCCACACCATTACACCCCCACCACCAGCCTGAACCGGTGATATCCCATCCCCCACACCATTACACCCCCACCACCAGCCTGAACCGGTGATATCCCATCCCCCACACCATTACACCTCCCACCACCAGCCTGAACCGGTGATATCCCATCCCCCACACCATTACACCCCCCACCACCAGCCTGAACCGGTGATATCCCATCCCCCACACCATTACACCCCATCACCAGCCTGAACCGGTGATATCCCATCCCCCACACCATTACACCCCATCACCAGCCTGAACCGGTGATATCCCATCCCCCACACCATTACACCCCACCACCAGCCTGAACCGGTGATACCCCATCCCCCACACCATTACACCCCCACCACCTGCCTGAACCGGTGATATCCCATCCCCCACACCATTACACCCCCACCACCAGCCTGAACCGGTGATATCCCATCCCCCACACCATTACACCCCACCACCAGCCTGAACCAGTGATATCTCATCCCCCCCACCATTACACCCCCACCACCAGCCTGAACCGGTGATATCCCATCCCCCACACCATTACACCCCCACCACCAGCCTGAACCGGTGATATCCCATCCCCCACACCATTACACCCCCACCACCAGCCTGAACCGGTGATATCCCATCCCCCACACCATTACACCCCCACCACCAGCCTGAACCGGTGATACCCCATCCTCCACACCATTACACCCCCCACCACCAGCCTGAACCGGTGATATCCCATCCCCCACACCATTACACCCCCACCACCAGCCTGAACCGGTGATATCCCATCCCCCACACCATTACACCCCCACCACCAGCCTGAACCGGTGATACCCCATCCCCCACACCATTACACCCCCACCACCAGCCTGAACCGGTGATATCCCATCCCCCACACCATTACACCCCCACCACCAGCCTGAACCGGTGATACCCCATCCCCCACACCATTACACCCCCACCACCAGCCTGAACCGGTGATATCCCATCCCCCACACCATTACACCCCCACCACCAGCCTGAACCGGTGATATCCCATCCCCCACACCGTTACACCCCCACCACCAGCCTGAACCGGTGATATCCCATCCCCCACACCGTTACACCCCCACCACCAGCCTGAACCGGTGATATCCCATCCCCCACACCATTACACCCCCACCATCAGCCTGAACCGGTGATACCCCATCCCCCACACCATTACACCCCCCACCACCAGCCTGAACCGGTGATATCCCATCCCCCACACCATTACACCCCCACCACCAGCCTGAACCGGTGATATCCCATCCCCCACACCATTACACCCCCACCACCAGCCTGAACCAGTGATAGGTAGGTGATGATTCCTCTGGTTAGGGAGACTTCCACATTCTTGGAACACCTATGGGTAGAACCCCTTCTCATCCTTCGTCCCGATGCTCTTCTACACCAGTGTTTCTCAACTCCAGTCCTCAAGGCGCCCCAACAGGTCATGTTTTCAGGATTTCCCTCAGATGAAACGGCTGTGGTAATTACTAAGGCAGTGAAACTGATCAAATCACCTGTGCAAAATAATGGAAAGCCTGAAAACATGACCTGTTGGGGCGCCTTGAGGACTGGAGTTGAGAAACGCTGTTCTACACCACCATTTATCCTCACCCTTCCTACCCTTTTATACAGGTGGTATCACCCCACCCTCTCTTTAGGAAGGGTTCGGTGTTGGCACTCTTCCATTTTTTCCTCTCCATTCTAGAGCTTGCATCCTTCGTTATCTCTGTCAGTGATTAATTACCTATCAGATAAACATCCCACCCTACCATGGACCTTCCTCTCCCTGAGGTCAGGGGTTAGGAGTGTTCAGCTTAACGTGGATGTGAGGACACCCCCCCTTATAGGTTCTGTGTGTGCCCCCCCACCAACCACACACACAGTACCTAAACATATTTCTTACCTTTTAGAGCAGTGACCATCAACCCTGTCCTCAGGGCCCACTAACAGGCCAGGTTTTATGTATTACCTTGGGGGGAGATGCAGACTAGAATACGGCAATCACTGAGCAGCAAATGATATCACCTGTGATGTATTTCAGTCATCTTGTAAACCTGGCCTGTTGGTGGGTCCTGAGGACGGGGTTGATGACCACTGTTTTAGAGGTCTCTTAGGAGAAGGTGTCATGGCTGACTGCAAGCATTTCCCAATAAGTTCAGAGGGAGTCTGACCCCATAGAATGGCTGAGGACAGACTGACTCCAGTTCTCATTAAAGTGGAACTCTGGGATAACCTGAACTACTCTTAAAACTGTCCCCTCCCCCCTCCTGGGACTTATGCTGACTAACCTGTGTAAGAAAGATGTGTATTCTTGTCTATTTTCAGCCACTTTAGTCACGTGACCTGTGTCAGCCAATGGCAGCTGCAGGGGAGAGAAGGGAACTCCGACAACATCTGGTAAAACCTGGGAGCATGACATCACCCGTAGGCTTCAATGGCCCAGCTGTTGTCGGAGCTCCTCCTCTATCCTGCAGCTGACACAGGGAGTGAGATCATGTGACCAGAGTGAAAATATGCAAGTATACAGATTGAACTTCCTCAGGGATGTTCGCATATTAAAGGGGGGGGTTGGGGGGGTAGTTATCTTGGAATTCAGTTTTAGCATACAATGCTTCTAAATACTTAACCCTTCAGTAGGATAGAGCACATTCAAATCTAGTTTACAACTGATACTAAGACCTGCCAGCACAGCACACACAGGGTTAGTTATGGTAAACATTGCTCCCGGCCCCCTTAATAAACAAAGTAGGTTTTTTGAGAACTGAAGTGTCCAGAAAAGGAAAGCAATCACTTGAAAATCATATGATAATAGATTCATTTGTGGAGTCTGTTCTCAGACATTGCGGGAGATTTACGAAGACTGGAGAGCACAGAATCTGGTGAAGCTGTGCATGGGAGCCAATCAGCTTCCAGGTTTTATTGTCAAAGTTTGATTGAAGAAGCTGAAGTTAGAAGCCGATTGGCTCCTATGCAGAGCTGCACCAGATTCTGAGGGCTCCAGCTTTAGTAAATCTCCCTCGTCGTGTTCTTCTTGCTGCACTTTTGTTGTCCATTTAAAGCTTCCATTTTCTCCGGACCTCTCCAGATCCATCATAACTCCGCCCATGTTGTGGCTGCACCCGGCTCTCCAAGCCTCTCTTCTATACTTCCTGGAGGAACGCCCTGTAGGGGGGGCTGCTGAGCTTTAGGTGACCTACCTATGAAGAGGATTGGAGACCAGCAATGAGGAGAGCACCATGGAGGACCCCGAAATCGCTTGAATGGAGAACCCACCTGAGGGAAGATTTACAGGAACAAATGGAGGAGTCCAGCTGGAAACATGAGGATCGATCGTCACATTTTCAGCAATGGTTTGTGGGATCACATGCATGTCCTATTATGCCCAGTACTACCGAAGCCAAGCTATAAGGTTCAACTGGGCACCGCCGCCCCCCCCCATGGCGGTCCGACAACAGCTAGGAAGGAGACGGCTGCTTCATGACAACAGTTTGCCTCGTCTTCAAATACTTTCCAGTGGCAAGAGAAATGCAGAGGACTGAAGGGCTGGCACACCTCCTTCTTGCCGCTCAGGAAGGTACTTGGAGCCAAGTGACTTTCTTCTTCCTAAGCTGCGTTGTTGTCGGACGGCCGCATAGGGGGGAGGGGGGTGTCCAGTCTGACCTCCAGTACCCATGGGGGGACAGAATGGGGAATAAAAAGACCATGATAGTTCCTCCTCAATGACCTCACAGAGGGGATCAGATGTTATCCGGTCACCATTGGGAGATGAGGAGCGCTGTGGGCGGAGTCTGACTGGGGCACTGGTTATTGGTCACTTGCCGACCGCCCACAGTACATTTAATACTGGAGTTATGGTAGCAGCTCGCTGATAAGCCCAAGACCATTTTGTTCGGGGTCTGATAAAAGTGATCCTGGTGGCAGATTCGCCAGGGGATAATCTTTAGAGGTGGTGGGAGAGGCGACACCCTCCTGCTGCTGCTTTCAGGTCGTAGCTGTCGGTAAACTCGGAAACTATGAGCTCCGTTGGGTGGATAGGCAGGAAGTCAAAGGAGGGCAAGATGGCCCCCACTTGGCTCTATGACTTGGAGGACCGGAGCGACCTCCAACGTCACTTCCGCTTCTCGAGCAGAAAGAGATTTTTTTTTTTTAAGTCAAAGTGTCAAAATTATTTCTCTGCTTTTAAAAGGTGGAGAAGAGATTTGAGGTGTTTGTGGGCCGAGATCTTTCCATAAAGAGGACCTGTCATGATTACTTCTATCACAAGGGATGTTTACATTCCATGTAATAGGAATAAAAGTGATAAAAAGAAAATAAAAAATTAAAAGCGCCCCCATCTCTCCGAGCGCGCCTGCAGAAGTTGCGCCACATCTGTAAACGGCGTTCAAACCTCACATGTGAGATATCACCGCGATCGTCAGAGTGAGAGAAATAATTCTATCCCTACACCTCCTCTGTAACTCTAAACTGGTAAATATTCTTAAAGCGTCACCCATGGAGATAGTACCATCGTTTGTCACCACTCCACGAACCTGCGCAATTTTAAAGCGTGACATGTTGGGTATCTATTTACTTGGCGTATCATCTTTCAAATTATTTTTAAAAAAAAATGGGCTAACTGTAATGTTTTTTTTTTATTTATTAAAGTGTATTAAAAAAAAAAAAAAAAAAAGGAATTGCATTTGAAAGACCGCTGCGCAAATACCGTGTAACATAAAATATTGCAACGACCGCCATTTTATTCTCTAGGGTCTCTGCTAAAAATATTTTATATTACCGTATTTATCGGCGTATAACATGCACAGGCATATAATACGCACATTCATTTTAAGAGGGAAATTTCAGGAAAAAAAACTTAAATTTTAAATAAGGAACTTTGAAGCAAAATAAGGGTCAGTGCCCATCTGCAGCCTCACCACTGCCATCAATGCAGCCTGATCAATGCCTATCTGCAGTCTCACAAGTGCCATCAATGCAGCCTCATCAGTCCACATCAATGCAGCCTCAACATTGCCATCAGTGCAGCCTGATCGATGCCCATCTGCAGTCTCACAAGTGCCATCAATGCAGCCTCACCATTGCCTTTAATGCAGCAGCCTCACCATTGCCATCAGTGCAGCCTGATCGATGCCCATCTGCAGTCTCACAAGTGCCATCAATGCAGCCTCACCATTGCCTTTAATGCAGCAGCCTCACCATTGCCATCAGTGCAGCCTGATCGATGCCCATCTGCAGCCCAGAGGGGACAGGGAGGGGGCGGGACGAGGGCCGACAGATTACATACAGTGAGAATCTCCTATGATAGACAGAACAAGGGTCCAATGGCAGCCCAGGAGATGGGACTTCCTATTACAGAGGACGCCAAGTAAACAGGAGATTCTCACTGTATGTAATCTGATGGCGCTCGCCCCCCTCCCTGTCCCCTCCCAGGCAGCTAAAATTAAAGTATTGACGTATAACACGCACATGCGATTTGTACCGGATTTTCGTGGTGAAAAAGTGAGTGTTATATGCCAATAAATACAGTATATATATATATATATATATATATATATATATATATATATTTGAGGGCTCCAAATAATTTTCTAGCCAGAAATACCGATTTAAATTTGTAAGCAAATAGTTCCAGAAAGAGTCGGGTCTTCAAGTGGTTAGCAGTGGCACCGAAATGAAAAGCTCAGTAAGGTCCCGTTCACTTGTGTGACTTGTCCTGCGACTTGGTGTGTCTCTCTCCCCCCCCCCCCCCCGATTTCCAATGAGTGCCGCTCATATCTGTGCGACTTCAGAGTAGTCCCTGTACTACTTGGGTCCGACTTTCAGGTTGCACGCGTGTGAATGGGGCCTCAAAGCATTTAATCGATTAGAGTGAAGCTGTAGACCGATCGGCTCCTGGACATCTGATCTGGTGACCTCCAGCAGATAGAAGCCTTTCAGAGACAATCCACCAAGTGAATGTCTGGGACTTCCATAGGTCACCCCATACAGGAAGTGCGCACACAGAGAACCTTCCCCCCCAGGAAACATGCGGCACGCAGACAGTAAAGACACAAAGCATGGTGGTAAAACACAATTTATTTCGGGGTACTCTGAATACTAGCCTCCACTTTCTCTTCAAGGTACAGTATACCAAAAAATAAATAGTGCTGTTACCTTAAAACCCCATCGTATGGCAACGGCCCGCTGAGAACCTGACCCCTCCCCCCCCTCTGATCGGTCTGATTTATAGAGGAGATTGGTAGAAGAGATCGCCGTCCTCGTACAACCACGGCGCCATCTCTGAGAAGGACCCGAAGACTCGAGAACTGCACTCGTATAGCAGCAAGGAAACCTCCAGAGAGGTGAGCAGAGTAGTGTGTACAGCGCCCCGGGGATAGATCCAACCAATCCGATACCATCATCGATCTGCATAGAACCCGCAAGAATAGGAGACCACCCATGGAGCAGATACCTCCGCCATCTTTAAAATCATTTTCAAGGACAACTCCATCAACACCCACCCACGTGGCTCCTTACCTCTGTAAAAGGACCACATCCTGAGACCTCAGACTTGTATGGGGCCATCCTGGGACACGGCTCTACTACAGAGTTCAAGAAAATGGGGGGTGACTTAGAGGAGTTGTCCTTCATAGAGAACCTATTTGTAGCCCATCCCCCCCACTGCTTCTTATGTCTGTTAGAACCCTGGGTCTACTCCCTGTCCCTTTCAGAGCTTACACGTGTGAATGGCCTCCCCCCCTCCCCCAAACAAAGTGCTGAGGCCAGGTGATTGGCTGAGATCCTGGGAAGGAGTGGAGGAGATCACATGGCTCCCCCATATTTAGAAGTTCTGAGTATTTCCAAGCTGGGCAATGATGAATATCAGCGGGTCGGGGCGGAGCTTTCAATGTGCCCTGATTGGTTGAAATGACAGATTCTCTTTAAACCCGGACGGTGCAGAGAATGAGATGGACCAGGCCACTGACCAGACCTGGCTTCAGTCCAAGGCTAGGTGTCTGACCAATCACAGACCTCAGAACTGTCACTCAGGCAAGGTGTGGAGCAAGTTCCTGAGATGCAGGCGACACAGACCGTGGCGATGTACAATCTGACATATGATGTGCAGTCCTGTATGACCCCCGATGGAGTATTGTGCTCTGGTGGTAGCGGTCAGCAGAGAGCATTGCCCGGACCCCTCTCTGCTCAGCGTCGTCCTCGCTCATCAGTGACACCCACAACCCGGCCATCACCAGAGGGAAGGGACCCAGCAGATAAGAACATGCAAGAGATGGACCTCTGCAGATTACAGCGGCCAGAGAGGCGGGGAGTTCAATGTCTGGCCGAATATTGCACTATAGGAATCATGTCCGACCTCAGTCCAGACCCCACACCCAATATATACATAATACATGTTTGGCTCCTCCCACCCCCTTCCGCTACAGCAAGGCGCTGTGTCATGTGACATTGACCTCCAGCACATGGTCGTCCATACTGGGAATAACCAGGATCTGCTGCCCCATGCTGCTGTTGCTGATCTGCCCGGCGTAGAACGGTTGTAGCCGAGGCATGAGAAGTCCTTTCTGTTCTGATGAGGGGCCGAGGGGCCCCGGAGAGAGAGAGCTGCTGGGAGCCCGGCCACTAGGGGCCTCGCAGGGGTCTTCCACCGACACAGAGTCATTCTCCATCCAACTATCTGCAGAAACAGAAGATCAGAAGACAATTACCAACACGGCTCTTCTCCATCATGGAGGAAGAAAACCAAACGTGTCAAATATGAAGACCGTAGAAAAAGACATAAATCCCAGATCAATAAATATCCCAGATCAATAAATGTTCCATCAATAAATGTCCCATCAATAAATATCCCAGAATAGATAAATATCCCAGATCAATAAATATCCCATCAATAAATGTCACATCAATAAATGTCACATCAATAAATGTCACATCAATAAATATCCCAGATCAATAAATGTCCCATCAATAAATGTCCCCCCCACACTTAGTCAACAGCCGCAATCAAATATCAATAAAAGCTCAGAAACCTCCAAGTGTCACCAACCAGCTGAGGTTGGACAACCAGAAGGTAAGTTTCTTTAGGTTCTCTAAGAAGTCCACTATATGGAATGGAACGCTCCCCCCCCCACATGGTACACCCCGATACAGAGAAGGCTCCGCCTCCTGCATACTATCCAGCACCTCTCCAGCTCCATCAGATATCTGCCAGCCCCACCCACAATTAAGCGGTACATACACATCCACCAGCCCCACCCACCATTAGATGCCACGTAGATATCTGTTCACCATTAGACACACGGCGTAGAGATTTGCCAGTCCCTCGGCCTGTACAATCTGCCGGCTCTTTCCACCATTAGATGCCGCGCAGATATCTGCCCGCACCTCCACCCTCAGCCGAACATCTGCCGGCAATATCTGTTCTCCACACAGGCCTCATTCCAACACCAGAACCATCAAGCTGGATTGTCATCCCAACTCTCACCGGTGGACATAAGGAATCTTCTGGTTCTGTGTGACCGCAGGCGGTACTCACCGGAGTCCAGTTGCTGAGAGTGCGCGTGATGCGGAAGGTATCGGAAAAGCTGTACATCGGGGTACGGTAAGTGTCCAGCAAACAGGGGCATAACCTCCATCCGCACGGTGTGGCAGGCTCCTCGTCTGACCGGCATCATCACCACACCAGAGCTCCGCCCACATACCGCCCAGTTACTTCCTCCATCCACCACTGAAAACAAAGTGTAAGCCATCAGTCACTGCAGTCTATCCCGAGACCCCACAGCCGCCTGTCCCCGCCCCGAGACCCCACAGCCGTCTGTCCCCGCCCCCGAGACCCCACAGCCGTCTGTCCCCGCCCCCGAGACCCCACAGCCGTCTGTCCCCGCCCCCGAGACCCCACAGCCTCTGTGCCCGCCCCCGAGACCCCACAGCCGTCTGTCCCCGTCCCCCGAGACCCCACAGCCGTCTGTCCCCGTCCCCCGAGACCCCACAGCCGTCTGTCCCCGCCCCCCGAGACCCCACAGCCGCCTGTCCCCGCCCCCGAGACCCCACAGCCGCCTGTCCCCGCCCCCGAGACCCCACAGCCTTCTGTCCCCGCCCCCGAGACCCCACAGCCGGTATTCCCTGTCCCCAACATCTCACAGCCGGTATTCCCCGCCCTCCAACTTCCCACAGCCGGTATTCCCCGCCCTCCAACTTCCCACAGCCGGTATTCTCCGCCCCCAACATCTCACAGCCGTATTCCCCGCCCCCAACATCTCACAGCCGTATTCCCCGCCCCCAACATCTCACAGCCGTATTCCCCGCCCCCAACATCTCACAGCCGTATTCCCTGCCCCCAACATCTCACAGCCGTATTCCCTGCCCCCAACATCTCACAGCCGTATTCCCCACCCCCAACATCTTACAGCCGTATTCTCCGCCCCCAACATCTCACAGCCGTATTCCCTGCCCCCAACATCTCACAGCCGTATTCCCTGCCCCCAACATCTCACAGCCGTATTCCCCACCCCCAACATCTTACAGCCGTATTCCCCGCCCCCAACATCTCACAGCCATATTCCCCTCCCCCCCCAACGTCTCACAGCCGTATTCCCCGCCCCCAACATCTCACAGCCGTATTCCCCGCCCCCAACATCTCACAGCCGTATTCCCCGCCCCCAACATCTCACAGCCGTATTCCCCGCCCCCAACATCTCACAGCCGTATTCCCCGCCCCCAACATCTCACAGCCGTATTCCCTGCCCCCAACATCTCACAGCCGTATTCCCTGCCCCCAACATCTCACAGCCATATTCCCCGCCCCCAACATCTCAGCCGTATTCCCCGCCCCCAAGCCCCAGGTAGATCTCCTTACCCTGGTAGAAGAGCTGAGTGCTGCTGTACCCCTCACATTCCGTCAGAGTCTCCTCCTTGTCACCCTCCAGATGGTCACACAGACGAGTGATACAAACTTCCAGCGAGCACAGGGAACCCATCTTACAAAATTCAGAATCTGAAGCCGGAGAGATTTCAGCACGCACCGTGTACAGCGTCTAGGGAAAGGAGGACATTGAGGTTATACCTGTTCATTAGGTAGAGAGGTCATTTGGGGGTCACTCAATCTTACAGCAGATGTAGAATAGGCAGAATTATAAAAAATGGGATTTTTGTACTTAGAAACCATTTCTCGATGTTCATTGAGGGAAACAAACTCAGAGACTGTCGGGTTATACTGCTGCCTACAAGAGAATTTGGACAGTGGCCAACAAACAATTGTATTGGTGTAACCCTCACCAATCCAAGCATGCCAATCCCTCACCAATCCAAGCATGCCAATCCCACACCAATCCAAGCATGCCAATCCCACACCAATCCAAGCATACCAATCCAAGCATGCCAATCCCTCACCAATCCAAGCATGCCAATCCCTCACCAATCCAAGCATGCCAATCCCACACCAATCCAAGCATGCCAATCCCTCACCAATCCAAGCATGACAATCCCTCACCAATCCAAGCATGCCAATCCCTCACCAATCCAAGCATACCAATCCCTTACCAATCCAAGCATGCCAATCCCACACCAATCCAAGCATGCCAATCCCTCACCAATCCAAGCATGCCAATCCCACACCAATCCAAGCACACCAATCCCACACCAATCCAAGCACGCCAATCCCTCACCAATCCAAGCACGCCAATCCCTCACCAATCCAAGCACGCCAATCCCTCACCAATCCAAGCACGCCAATCCCACACCAATCCAAGCACACCAATCCCTCATCAATCCAAGCATGCCAATCCCTCACCAATCCAAGCACGCCAATCCCTCACCAATCCAAGCACGCCAATCCCTCACCAATCCAAGCACGCCAATCCCACACCAATCCAAGCACGCCAATCCCACACCAATCCAAGCATGCCAATCCCTCACCAATCCAAGCGCGCCAATCCCACACCAATCCAAGCGCGCCAATCCCACACCAATCCAAGCATGCCAATCATGCCAATCCCTCACCAATCCAAGCACGCCAATCCCTCACCAATCCAAACATGCCACCGTATTGTGGAAAAGTAGTATCAAAAGCATGATTACAGACACATAGGGGTGGGACCCGAGTCCCTTGATGGATACAAGATATGGATTTTACATTGGTTACAAAAATCCCATTTTCTTTATCGCTCATCGAAGGAAACAGGAATTCAGAATCTGCTGGGACATTGAAAAGCAGCCCAAAGGAGGGGTGAGCAAAGTAACAAAACACTAACAGGCCCCAAAACAAGAGAATTGGACAGCCTGCAGCTCAATGAGCCACCAAGTTCCACTTTATGGGTAACATCAAATATAACAAAGGGAGAACCAGTCTATAGGGAAACATTAGCTGCAATTTATACACACAAAGCAAGAACTACAGTACACCCAGACAATGGAGGGGGATCTCCTTCCTTATGAACTGGAGCTGGACAGAGAGATGCGATAATGATGTCCTGTTTAAAATGAAAAGGCCAAAACTGCCTTAAGTAAGAAGGAAGTTCTGGGTCCCCAATTGTGTAGAAAGCCAGAAAGAGCTTTTTACAGTTTAAGGCCACCAGCTCAAGCACTGACCTCGCAAAAGTAATAGCAACGAGGAACGCAACCTTGTAAGTAAGACTGGAATATCCCTGGTAGGTTTCCAAAGGCAGTTTTTGAAGGGCAGAGGGAACCAAATTGGGATCCCATGAAGTCACACAGGGGGAGCTACACAGGAGATTTCCTGTGCAAATATCATAATCAAAGAATGGGAAACCAGCGGTGCCCGGAAAAAGGATTGCAATAGCTGAGACTTGACCCTTGATGACGCTAAAGGTCAACTGCTAGTCCAGGTTTGTCTGAAAAAAGGCCGGGATGTATCCCGTGGAAAAATTCTTGCCTTGCACCATGTGAAGTATGTCTTTCATGTGTGATGGTGGACCTTGTGGGTAGTAGACCTCCTAGATCTGAGCATCTGGTATCACCCATTCGGAGATACTTCTGTCTTTTAGAATTTGATATTCAACAGCCATGGCATTAAAGCCAGCAACCAATAAGCTGAATGGCAAGCGCTCTCTACACAAGAACTGGACACTTTGGAAGAGCCAGAGTCCGCCAGAAGCCTGATCAGATCCGAGTACCAGATCCGTCCAGACCTAAGAGGGTCATCAGAATGCCCTTCACCTCGATCCTTTGAAGCAGACGAGGAAAGGTATAAATGAGAGAACTACTGATCCCACAGAGCCACAAGAGATTACACTGCTACCACTAGAGGATCCCTGTACCTGCAGACAGGCCTGTCCCATTTGCTGTTGAGTTGGGTCTGCTGTGTAAATGAGTAAATGGGACTGCCTTGAAGGAGCCTACCATAAACCCCAAAAGTCTCATGCAGCAGTGAATAGTTGGACTCCTGGACTGAAGAACCCGAGTATGGAAGTAGAGAGTTTGAAGTATCTCCTAGGGAAGGAAAGCTCTGGCTTAAGCCGTGTCTAGAATTTGACCCAGATGCTCCAAACAACGTGTCGGTTCTAGAGCTGATTTTTGAAGATTGAGGAGCCAGCAGAACCTCTGCAAGATCCAGACAGTTAGTGCCACATGGTCTGCCAGAAGGCCTTGAGACCCAAGAAGGACCAGATTCCCCATTTGGAAATAGGTGCTGTGAGCAGGTTGAGGTAGAACCCCTGAAACTGTTTTGCCATAGGGACTGGGGCAATGACACCCTGCTCCAGAAGAACCATTGGGGAGCAAGGAGATCTGCTAATCAGTGCAGTAATGCTAGCAGGTTGAAAAAGCATGAATCAGGGAGGGAGCTGGGAGTGAAAATTCTAACTTGCTGTCCCTAGAAAGCATCACAAATACCCAAGCGTCTAAGATGTTGGATGACCAAGTATCTACAAGTCTGTTGTTTGTGGGCAAAGTGGAAGCCAGACTTCTATACAGAAGTCGTTTTGCAAGTCGCCTTGGCAGTCGTATGCAGGTCGCCTCGGTGAGGCGACCTGCAAGTCGTGCCGCCCCTGTGTGAACCGGGGCTAAGAGTAGCGAAAATAGTTTTTGGCCTCGTGAGGGTATGAGCCTTCCCCACTTGAGCCCTATGCTTTTCCTGCTGGGGGAGATGGGTATTCTTGCTCCCAGTATTTCCATGATGATAATATCCAGTGCCCTTTCCCTTGAAGGAACACCAACAGCTTTTGTTGCATGCAGTTTTAATAACCCACACTTCAGCCGAAGAATTCCCCATTATGTTCACTGACCGCAGGCCCAGTTCAACATCCAATCACTATCATCAAGGGAACACTGCAGAGTTAAAATCCCTTCTTATGTCTTTGGCCCAATTAGGTAGAGCTTTACAGACCAATGTCACTGCCAAGACAGGTTGCACTGCAGGGCCTATCAGGGAGAGCGGGGTTCTAGAAATGACATCCATCTGTTGACGGGGTCTTCATAGACAGGTACAACCTTCACAGGGATGGTCAAAGATTTAAAATGAGAATCCACAGAGGTAGCAGTCCGCTTTTTAGCAAAATTCACCTCAAATGAGTACAAGGCTAAAAGGCGTTTGAGAAAACAACTCATCAGAGTTCTTCCAGCCTCCATAAAGGAAGACTGAGAACAGTGGGAAAAAAGTCACTGAAAAAGTCTTGATAGTTGATGGCAGAAGATTGCAACTCCATGGGTGTAGGTCTGCCTGTTAAGAACTTAGGAGACTCGGCATTAATGGCTAAAGGCTCAAAGGCTGCTGAAGGCGCAGGTCACCGAGATAAGGTTTCTGTAGGGAAAGATGTGGAAAACACGCTTTTTCAAACAGACTCTACTATTTAAATATGCTATTTTGGTGTAATTTAGCCATAAAATCCTGCATAATTGCAATGAAATCCTCTCAGGATGGAGCCCAGGAGGCAGCTGCACCCAATAGAGTAAAGGAAGACTCCAAGGATGGCTTAGACTCTAGCAGGCTGTCTGTATCAGGTATCTCAGGGGATACACTGGGGACAGCACCCTGTACAGCATGACTGTCCACATGTGTCTACAGCTGGGCATGTTGCACCCCAAGACGGAATGCAACTTAGATCAGGGTGCAAGGCTAGGCCTCAAATACTCTCAGCTGCTAGATAGCAAGATTAGGATCAGACAGCCGTAGGTGACCAGGTCACTGGAGGCAGGCAGCAGTGATGAACCAAGGAAAGTTCCACAGATCACTTGCAAACAGCAGCAGCAGCAAGGTGCTTCATCAATGTAGATTGGAGGGGAAAGGAAGCGAGTGCACATATTACACCCGGTGTCGGTCCCTCAGCGTTAACCCCTTCTGCATTAAACGAACGATAAGGGAGAATTTCAAATGGCACTCTGCGATCCTTGTGAGATAGCTCCCAAAGCTTGGTCTGCATGACCTACTCAAAAAGTGAGTCTTCAGAGACAGGGTCACACCTGGGGTTAGGCCACGGCTCTGGCCATGTAGAGTGCACTACATCAACGAACACAGTACACTCCAGTCTGGAGAGCGCCGCAATGCACAGCCCAGAGCTGTAGAATGTCAAAGTACGGCACTCCAAAGTCAAGCTGAGGAAAGGCCAATCCAAACAGCTGCCCATAGAGACCAGCTACAGCAAGGATGTAGTGAGGAATCTTAATTGAATATTGAAGAAACTATTGTGAAAAGATCTGTTGAAGCTTCTACAAACGGACATCATGGATGGACACATGGCCACAGACACCACGGATGGACACAAGGACAAAGACATCATGGATGGGCACAAGGACACAGACACCATGGATGTACACAGACACCACGGATGGACACAAGGACACAGACACCACGGATGGACACAAGGACACAGACACCACGGATGGACACAAGGACACAGACACCACGGATGGACACAAGGACACAGACACCACGGATGGACACAAGGACACAGACACCACGGATGGACACAAGGACACAGACACCACGGATGGACACAAGGACACAGACACCACGGATGGACACAAGGACACAGACACCACGGATGGACACAAGGACACAGACACCACGGATGGACACATGACCACATACACCATGGATGGACACAAGGACAAAGACATCATGGATGGGCACAAGGACAAAGACATCATGGATGGACACAAGGACAAGGACACCTTTCAAGACTGCAAGATACCTTCTTCAAATAAACTGACCACACAATAATCTGCACAGACCCCGGACAAGGACAAACATGGCTGTATGAGGCCGACTCACATAAAAGTGCTCCAAGTGGAAGAGGTAGGTGAAGGGCTGGAGATCTCCACAGCTCTGGGGAAGAGGCAAGGGGTAGAAGCTGACTGAGAAGCTGCAAGGTAGAACCAGCGGCAGGTCCTTCTGCCACGTCACCTCCCACACGTAGAACAGACATTGCTGACTCTGGATGTCCTGCATGAAACACAAAATATAACAAAAAGTGAGAGCATGCTGACGACCTTACAGGGAAAAAGATGACTGGAGACCAGAAGAGGAAATTACAGGAGATCAAGGGAATCTCCCCATGGGCGAGGAGGTGGAAGCATTTTATGGGGGAGTGGTGGTAATGGCTCTTCAGGGAAGTGAAGGTGACGGGAGGTCAGGGAGGTTATGTGAGGCTTGGAGATCTCTGGGTTAGAGGAGGTGATGTGAGTTTGAGGGAGTGAAGATAATGGAAGGCTAGGGGAACCTTTTAGAGAGAGAAAGTGACGAGAGACTGGTAGACCACTGCAGGGGAGAAATAGTGTAATGCTGGTAAACCACCCCAGAGGAGAAGAGGTGGCGGGAGGCTGGTGGTCCACTCCAGGGCAGAGGGAAGAGAAAGGAGGTTGGTAGACCATTACAAGGCAGGGGATTGGGAGGTTGGTGAAACCACTCCAGGGCAGGGGAAGAGATGGGAAGTTGGTGAAACCACTCCAGGGCAGGGGCAGAGATGGGAGGTTGGTGAAACCACTCCAGGGCAGGGGAAGAGATGGGAGGTTGGTGAAACCACTCCAGGGCAGGGGAAGAGATGAAAGGTTGGTAGACCACTTCAGGGAACAGGAGGAGATAGGTTGGTGGAATCACTCCAGGGCAGGGGAAGAGATGAAAAGTTGGTGGAACCACTCCAGGGCAGGGGAAGAGATGGGAGGTTGGTAGGACATTTCAGGGCACGGGAAGAGATGGGAGGTTGGTAGACCATTTCAGGGCATGGGAGAAGATAAGGGTTTGGAAGGTAGACCACTCCATGGGAAACAAGGTGACAGAAGGTTTGTTTGTAGACCACTCCATGGATGAGGATGTGACAGGAGGTTGGTAGACAACTCCAGGGGAGAGGAAGTGATTGAAGGAAAGGCGACACAAACATCTAAAGAACACATAAAGGGGAGCCACAGTGCCATTATTACCTGGCTGTCTTGGGAGTGGAGGGGGAGGAACTGCAGATCCCAGGAAGAGGTGAGGCAACTATTCGATAATTGGAAGTTGAAGTCACACATGTTCTCCACACGAATCTGGATAAATTTTCTGAAGAAATGGAGAGAGATCACAACACAGCAACACATAAGTTCCAAAACATAACAAGGAGCAGAGTAAGGGACTTAGAATGGGGAGCCCAGTAGTAGGAACAGCTCACAAAGCGGGATAGATTGGACATGGAGGGCAGTGAGGGACAGGGGGGCAGGCAGCGGAGGTAGAGGCTGGGGGACAGCGGAGGTAGAGGCTGGGGGACAGCGGAGGTAGAGGCTGGGGGACAGCGGAGGTAGAGGCTGGGGGACAGCGGAGGTAGAGGCTGGGGGACACCGGAGGTAAAGGCTGGGGGACACCGGAGGTAAAGGCTGGGGGACACCGGAGGTAAAGGCTGGGGGACACCAGAGGTAGAGGCTGACCTCCCCGGGGAGATTGGACACATCCTCAGACTCCTGCAGTGCTCACCTTGTTCCGGAGGACAGTAAGGCGTGCTGGGCTCTCAGCGGGAGGTGAAAGGTCAGACTGATGATGGTGGAATAGATGGACCACGGACAGTCCACGGACACCTTTGGAAAATAAAGAAGTGTCAGTGCCATTGAGGACTCCCGGGAGTTATGTGTAAGACGTTGTCACTCACCCGCTGCTCTGTAACGTTCCCCCGGGAGTCCTGCGCATCCTTTCCCCTACGCGGAACTTCGCCATTCAACAGACGTACCGCTTCTGGTAACAGACACACCACGTCCAGCTCAAACTCCATGAGATGATAAGGGGGGGTTGGAGGGAGAGCGATGCTGGTCACTTTATCCGATCGATGGATGTTCAGAGGACTTAATGACACATCACCTGGAAAGACAAAAGACAGACTGGAAGGTGAACAGGACTGTTCATTATTATTACACAATACAATGGCAGACGGTGAGACATGGCCACCATGACCCGGAGAACCAAATCTGGAGTGCTTCACTCCCATTGAACCTTTAGAACCCAGAAGGAAGGTCAGCAGAGGTACAGGCCAGGCCCCCCCGGGGGGCCCCAACCTGACTGACATCCTCACCATGACTGTTCTGGTAGATGGACGCCTTCGTGTCCGGTGCCGGAATAATGGGCATCATATCGGCATTACTAAGCTGCAGGGTGTCCCCCTCCTTCACCCGATAATGTCCAGTTGTCACTGTAAACTTTAACTTTTGAGGAACCCCGGCCAGGAGGAAATCTACAGGGAGGAAAAGAGCAGTCAGTGACAGGAGAAAAATCCAGACACGTATCTGTACGAGCACACGGGTCACGTATGAACTGGGTGGGGGAGGGGACTATAGATTACTAGTTGAATCAAAAAGGGCTGGCCACTCGGATGCTCTTGAATAAAAGTCCTTTATTGGTTACATGGGTACAGGCTATACGTTGACGCGTTTCAGCTAAGAAGCCTTCATCAAGTTGCTTTGATGAAGGCTTTTTAGCCGAAACGCGTCAGGGATAGCCTGTACCCATATAACCTATAAGAAACCTTCATCAAAGCAATTTGATGAAGGCTTCTTAGCTGAAACGCGTCAGCATATAGCCGGTACTTTTATTTAAGAGCATCCGAGTTGCCAGCCCCTTTTTGATTTAAATATTGTATTTGGGGCTTGAACGTCCTGGCTAGAGCACCTGATCACAGCTTGTGGACTTTCATATTGGCAGTGGAGCCGGGGTAACATTTTGTTTCTCTATAGATTAGTAGGAGGGGATACAGGAAGTAACAGAGGGATCACCTCTGTCCAATATGTTATGATGAGGCAGACACCTTCTTTGTGGCAGAAGGGTGGTGGGGGGGTAAAATTTTCCGGACCCTGATGGAGGGGGGCGGGGGTTTAGTGTGTCAGGGGGGCGGTGATGATTCATTCTGCACCAACATTAACCATGGAAGATGGCGCTGTACAAGGCTCACTTACCGCTCAGTGGCTCCACCTTCAGTTGGGGCTCCTGAGAGTAGACGTCATATTGCACTATGGGGTAGATGTGCGGCAGGAGCAGCTGCACATTCCCAAACGACGCAGCGAGCTGTCGTAATGTGTAAGTGCCGGCCTCCTGCGCCTGGAGACAGACAAGATTGCAGATTACAGTCAGCTCCCTCCCACGTCCTGTACCAGAGGAGCTTACACTCCAATGTCCCCTCCCCCACAGTCACACACTATTATTATTATACATTCATATAGCTCTGACATATACTGCAGTGCTGTACAGAGATCACTGAGCCAGCCACATCAGTCCCTCTAAGACCTGCCGATCCTCTTCCTATCACACTGATTGGCCAGCCATGTCATGTGATCAGCACACAGTAGTCTACATTACCTGGGCTTGGAAGGTCAGGTGATTGACCCCGGGCTGCAGGGTGACCTGGCTACACTTGACGGTGTGTGCCCCATCGTCCAGGTTTAGGGTGGAGTGTCTGTCCATGGGGGAGGATGTGCTGGAGTCCTGCGCCCGCAGTAACATGTGCACATTTTTGCAGATGACCCCCGTGCTCACCAGCCCCCCCTCTGACGGGCTTTTTTCATGCATTTCTGCCAGTTCTAGTGCCGGCGGAGGGCCCGGAATTCCCAGCGCGCCTTCCGTCTGAAAGTGGACAGCGCCACCTGCAGGCTTGTGGCGGGTCAGCCATTCGGCCGTTTTTCGGTAACTGTTCTTATCCAAACTATAATGAAGGTGTCCTGAGAGGTGATCCAGGTGGAAAGGTTCAGGCATCAGGCAGAGAAGGGTTAACTCCATACAAAGAGACCCGCCCACGTGAATCACCGCATTGGGGGGATCAAACCGCAGCGACGTCAGCCGAGCAAACGAGCCAAACGGGAGGCCGAAGTGACCTGGGAGAGGAGAGAAGAGCGTTAACATAGGGGACCAGGCACACAGCGACCATTGAAATGCATGGAGGTTGTGTGTACAACTTATTCTAGGCGGAGCCAACACACATTTCTTGTCAAATATGAAGGATGCCAAACTTTAATAAGCCAACATTTGCTCTAGCCTCTTTCTTGTATCTGCTTTGCCTGCTGTATAAAGAGTCAATAGCTCAAGCTGCAAATTAAATGCAGAAATGAATGAGACAGATGAGTGACTCCACAACAACCCCTCGCCCCCCCAAGCAGCGACTCCACAACCCCTCGCCCCCCAAGCAGCGACTCCACAACCCCTCGCCCCCCAAGCAGCGACTCCACAACCCCTCACCCTCCAAGCCGCGACTCCTCAAACCCTCGCCCCCCCATGCCATGCCGCGACTCCTCAAACCCTCGCCCCCCAAGCCGCGACTCCAAAATCCCTCGCCCCCCAAGCCGCGACTTCTCAAGCCCTCGCCCCCCAAGCCGCGGCTCCTCAAACCCTCGCCCCCAAGCCGTGACTCCTCAAACCCTCACCCCCAAGCCGCGACTCCTCAAACCCTCGCCCCCAAGCCGCGACTCCTCAAACCCTCGCCCCCAAGCCGCAACTCCTCAAACCCTCGCCCCCAAGCCGCGACTCCTCAAACCCTCGCCCCCCAAGCAGCGACTCCTCAAACCCTCGCCCCCAAGCAGCGACTCCACAACCCCTCGCCCCCCCAAGCAGCAACTCCTCAAACCCTCGCCCCCCATGCCGTGACTCCAAAACCCCTCTCCCCCCAAGCTGCGACTTCTCAAGCCCTCGCCCCCCAAGTCGCGGCTCCTCAAACCCTCGCCCCCAAGCAGCGACTCCTCAAACCCTCGCCCCCAAGCCACGACTCCTCAAACCCTCGCCCCCAAGCAGCGACTCCTCAAATCCTCGCCCCCAAGCAGCGACTCCACAACCCCTCGCCCCCCAAGCAGCAACTCCTCAAACCCTCGCCCCCATGCCGTGACTCCTCAAACCCTCGCCCCCCAAGCCGCGAATCCAAAACCCCTCGCCCCCCAAGCCGCGACTTCTCAAGCCCTCGCCCCCCCAAGTCGCGGCTCCTCAAACCCTCGCCCCCAAGCCGCGACTCCTCAAACCCTCACCCCCAAGCCGCGACCCCTCAAACCCTTGCCCCCAAGCCGCGACTCCTCAAACCCTCGCCCCCAAGCCGCAACTCCTCAAACCCTCGCCCCCAAGCAGCGACTCCTCAAACCCTCGCCCCCAAGCAGCCACTCCACAACCCCTCGCCCCCCAAGCAGCAACTCCTCAAACCCTCGCCCCCCATGCCGCGACTCCTCAAACCCTCGCCCCCCAAGCCGCGACTCCAAAACCCCTCTCCCCCCAAGCCGCGACTTCTCAAGTCCTCGCCCCCCAAGCCGCGGCTCCTCAAACCCTCGCCCCCAAGCCGCGACTCCTCAAACCCTCACCCCCAAGCAACGACTCCTCAAACCCTCGCCCCCCAAGCAACGACTCCTCAAACCCTCAACCCCCAAGCAGCGACTCCTCAAACCCTCGCCCCCAAGCCGCGACTCCTCAAACCCTCGCCCTCAAGCAGCGACTCCTCAAACCCTCACCCACAAGCCGCGTCTCCTCAAACTCTCGCCCCCAAGCCGCGACTCCTCAAACTCTCGCCCCCAAGCCGCGACTCCTCAAACCTTCGCCCCCAAGCCACGACTCCTCAAACCTTCGCCCCCAAGCCGCGACTCCTCAAACCCTCGCCCCCAAGCCGCGACTCCTCAAACCCTCACCCCCAAGCCGCAACTCAACCCCTTGCCGCCAAGCAGCGACTCCTCCCCCCTCCATACCATAACAAGCAGTGACTCCTCCCCCTCTCAAGCAGCAACTCCTCCTAGCCCCCAAACAGCAATTCCTCTCCCTCCATTACGAGCAACAATTCTTGCCACTCCCCCCTAAGCAGTGACTCCTCCTGCTCTGGACACATTGATCTGTAGGGTTTCTCTTTTTATTGGAGGTCCACATCTGATGTCCCCTACCTGCGAAACAGGTTCTGGAACATCTTCTCTACTCCTCACTGCCAGCTGAGGAAATCTGCCTACCAATTGCCTACTCTTTGAAAGTACATGGCTGACAAGGCCAGAACACAAAGTTTTGTTCAGGACGGAATCAGATCAACCCTCTTACCACAGCAAAACTTCTGGTTCTTCCCTGACGATTTATGTAAGACACTACTGTGGTGTTTTCGGAATCCCTGATCTGATGACCCTGCAAGTGAGATGGTCTAACGTTGCAGTGCCAATTTTCACAAATTTCCTGCATGTTATTTAGGAGATTAGACTCCCCTGACAACCAAGAGATGGCTCAAGACTTCAGAAGGGCCAGCATCTATTATGAGGATCCTCCAAAAGACAGGAAGGAATGACTTTCCCCGTCTCCAGAGTCAGATTTCTGAGCCACCGAGCCAAGGACTACCTGGTCCTCAGCAACAAAGAAATTGGTGTGTCCAGACTGGATCGATTTGCTCCACGAGAGCAGAATGTTGTGTTGCAGAAGTCTAGGAGGCCACCATAAGACCTGGAGCTCGCATGTAAAAATGGGGAGTTAGATGACGCCAGGACTTACGAGTCTGAATCTGGGACTGGAGATTGTGAAGTGGAAGGCACACTTAGGCCTGAGCTGTGTCCAGGATTAGACCAAGAGGGCTTGATAGATATTTACTAATCTGTACAGTGATACAGGAAGGATTCAGGTGAGAAACTAATGAGGGGCAAGGAAACTCCAGTTTGCAAAGATTAACAAACCTCCATTGACTGCAAAACACTTCCCCCTATGTTATGGAGAAGGGGAGGTGTATATAGTCCTAACAACGCTGCTCCTCCTAGATACAGTATGGTTGTCACCCTTGGACAGGAAGTGTGATCCTGGTACAATCACCAGGTGAAAAACACAAAAGAATTGAATCACCAGGCACCTCCCCACCTCTGGGGCTCCTCCATCTCTAGGATCCCTCCACCTAGAGGGACCCCCTAGCTCCATGGTCCCCTAACCTCCAGGCTGCTCCATCTCCAGGATCCCCCAAACACCAGGGTTCCCCCACTGTCAAGGCACCCTAACACCAGGGTCCCATCACCTATAAGGCCCATCCAGCTCAAAAATCCCTCCTACCTCCAGGGCCGCCACTGCCAGGACTACCCCCAGGATCCCTCCAGTTCTAAGACTCCCTACCTGCAGTGCTGGGGCTCTTCTCAGAAGACGTCAGGATTTCATGACAGTAGGCTACACGCTCGTCCTGAGACAGGTTGGTGTCAGAGGCCAGGAGGCTGCAGGTCTGAAGGTATCTGTAGGAGCGTTAAGGATGATGTGACTTCTAAAATGGACTGAGGAACAGGAGATGGGACAGGTGAGCATTAATGATCTGAGGAACGGGTGGTGGGACAGGTGAGCATTAATGATCTGAGGAACGGGTGGTGGGACAGGCGAGTATTAATGATCTGAGGAACGGGTGGTGGGACAGGCGAGTATTAATGATCTGAGGAACGGGTGGTGGGACAGGCGAGTATTAATGATCTGAGGAACGGGTGGTGGGACAGGCGAGTATTAATGATCTGAGGAACGGGTGGTGGGACAGGCGAGTATTAATGATCTGAGGAACAGGTGGTGGGACAGGAGAGTATTAATGATCTGAGGAACGGGTGGTGGGACAGGCGAGTATTAATGATCTGAGGAACGGGTGGTGGGACAGGCGAGTATTAATGATCTGAGGAACGGGTGGTGGGACAGGAGAGTATTAATGATCTGAGGAATGGGAGGTGGGACAGGCCAGTATTAATGATCTGAAAAAGTGGTGGTGGGACAGGTATGTATTAATGAGGAACGGGAGGTGGGAAAGGCAAGTATTAATGATCTGAGGGACAGGTGGTGGGACAGGCGAGTATTAAGGATCTGAGGAATGGGTGGTGGGACAGGCGAGTATTAATGATCTGAGGAACGGGTGGTGGGACAGGCGAGTATTAATGATCTGAGGAACGGGTGGTGGGACAGGCGAGCATTAATGATCTGAGGAACGGGTGGTGGGACAGGCGAGTATTAATGATCTGAGGAACGGGTGGTGGGACAGGCGAGTATTAATGATCTGAGGAACGGGTGGTGGGACAGGCGAGTATTAATGATCTGAGGAACGGGTGGTGGGACAGGCGAGTATTAATGATCTGAGGAACGGGTGGTGGACAGACGAGTATTAAGGATCTGAGGAACGGGTGGTGGGACAGGCGAGTATTAATGATCTGAGGAACGGGTGGTGGGACAGGCGAGTATTAATGATCTGAGGGACAGATGGTGGGACAGGCGAGTATTAATGATCTGAGGAACGGGAGGTGGGACAGGCGAGTATTAAGGATCTGAGGATTGGGTGGTGGGACAGGCGAGTATTAATGATCTGAGGAACGGGTGGTGGGACAGGCGAGTATTAATGATCTGAGGAACGGGTGGTGGGACAGGCGAGTATTAAGGATCCGAGGAGCGGGTGGTGGGACAGGCGAGTATTAATGATCTGAGGAACGGGTGGTGGGACAGGCGAGTATTAATGATCTGAGGAACGGGTGGTGGGATAGGCCAGTATTAATGATCTGAGGAATGGGTGGTGGGATAGGCGAGTATTAATGATCTGAGGAACGGGTGGTGGGATAGGCCAGTATTAATGATCTGAGGATTGGGTGGTGGGACAGATGAGTATTAATGATCTGAGAGACAGGTGGTGGGACAGGCGAGTATTAATGATCTGAGGAACGGGTGGTGGGATAGGCCAGTATTAATGACCTGAGGAACGGGTGGTGGGACAGGCCAGTATTAATGATCTGAGGAACGGGTGGTGGGATAGGCCAGTATTAATGACCTGAGGAACGGGTGGTGGGACAGGCGAGTATTAATGATCTGAGGAACGGGTGGTGGGACAGGCGAGTATTAAGGATCTGAGGAACGGGTGGTGGGATAGGCCAGTATTAATGATCTGAGGAACGGGTGGTGGACAGGTACTGAACACAACGCTATTATATATTAGTACCCACAGGGAGGAACGGGTTATCTCCTGGCACAGGGTGGCAGCACAGGGGGGTTGGGGATCTGAGGAACCCTACATGAAATATGACCTCTCTCATCCTCCTGGCCTCTTTCCCGGATGACAGGGACTGTGGAAGAGGCTGAATGGGGGTTATAGAAGGATACGGCTCAGTCTGTCCCAGCAGCTTCTGGCACTCTGCCAGCTGTTTCCTGGTGTGGGTGAGGGGCAGAGACCACCCCTCTGACTGGTACATCCGTAGCGCCCCCTGCAGGTAGGGCTCAGCTTTCTGTGGCAAGGATTTCCTCCTGGAGAGAGAAGAGAGAGATCAGATCACAGACCATAAAACAGCCCCATATACCTTCTCTGAGTGACCCCCATACAAAGAGTATACAGGGGACCGAGCAGAGAGATCAGACCACAACCTGTCCCCTGTATACTCCCCCTATACATAGAATATACAGAGAAAGAAGAGATCAGAGTCCGGATACAAGTCAGGGACAACTCCCACCAACACTCTTATATTACAAAGCTGCGTACTCTAACAGCCTCCTCTGGCGTCATGTGATGGCACCCGAGGGGTGAAATATGTTGTACACAGCTTTGTATTAGTCAGTTCTCCTCGTACTTGGTTTATAATGAACATTTGGAAGATTTACATGTAAAACTCAGCCAAATCCTTCCCCACCAGCTTGGCGGAGCGCGTTCTGCTGATGGTGTTGTACATCTGGATGGTGGCGTGGGCGAGCTCCTGCGGGCAAAGAGGGCGGAATCAGAAAGATGCAGAAATAGTCACATGATTTACCATCAGAGGACATGAACCACTCACCAGATAATGCTTCTCAAAGGCCTCCTCTGAGGACAGTGCCTCCTGCAGCTTCTTGTAAGGACTCTGCGCTGTATTGGCTGTGGGGGATGGGGGGGGGGTAACAATACTCAGTATATCACATGTACAGAGCACAGGAAGCCTCACATCTATATGCCACATTTATTCTCACCAGTCTCTGGCCTCTCCGCTCCCAGTCCAGCCAACAGGTCCACCGTCCTCTGAAGATCCTCCGAGCATGGACCACCTTCCGAGACCAGACCACACAGGGAGCCCAGAGACTGCAGCTTCTCCATGGCGTAGCTCCAGAGCCCCACGGTGTGGGAGATGTTGGCCTCAATCTGAGGCCGTTCACAGCAGCCTTCTATCCTCTGCAGAACCTCCAGACAACTCAGGAAGACCCAGCAATCCAGAGCCCCCGGGGGGACAGAGACCTGCAGACAGGAAGGAGAACATAATGGTGGATGGACCTCATACCTCCCTGAGCTTCAGCACTGGTGACATGGGCTTACCTCCAGTAGGCGCAGCTCCTGAACGCAGTTATGAAGAAGCTCCAGGGCCCGGTTGGCCACCTCCCAAGGCCTCTGCAGGAAGAGGAGTAAAGTGCATTGCCGCGAGAACAAGTAGCTGCGTAATTCCAGGAGATTGGCTCTCCTCTTCTGGATCATATCCCTCTTCTCCATGTCTATGGGCTTCCGTAAGGACAGGCCATCCCAGCTCTGAACCGGCTGGCAAAACGAGCTCAGCCAATTGGCTCCATCTAGGAGATGGACAGGAGAACAATGAGGGAAGGAGTTCAATGTGACAGACAGAGGCTTTGCCAGCCCATCACATCTCCAATCGTTCCATTCAGCACCAAATCCACCTATTCTGCCCCGGCATCACTCACCACCAGCTCCGAAGTTCAGCACATACTGCGAGAACAGAGCGTCCAGCTCATCGTACTGAACCAACGCATCTTCAAACTGCTGCAACATTTCAAAGACGAAGGCCAGCTCCTCCTGAGACGATAAAAAGTCCAAGGTGAGCGATGCTACAACCAACAGAAGCCAATGTGCAGCACAGGGAGGAGGGGAGGACCTGCGGTGTAGATAACTGTATATTCTCCAATGTGCAGCACAGGGAGGAGGGGAGGACCTGCGGTGTAGATAACTATATATATTCAATGTGCAGCACAGGGAGGAGGGGAGGACCTGCGGTGTAGATAACTGTATATATATTCAATGTGCAGCACAGGGAGGAGGGGAGGACCTGCGGTGTAGATAACTATATATATTCAATGTGCAGCACAGGGAGGAGGGGAGGACCTGCGGTGTAGATAATTATATATTCTCCAATGTGCAGCACAGGGAGGAGGGGAGGACCTGCGGTGTAGATAACTGTATATATATTCAATGTGCAGCACAGGGAGGAGGGGAGGACCTGCGGTGTAGATAACTATATATATTCAATGTGCAGCACAGGGAGGAGGGGAGGACCTGCGGTGTAGATAATTATATATTCTCCAATGTGCAGCACAGGGAGGAGGGGAGGACCTGCGGTGTAGATAACTGTATATTCTCCAATGTGCAGCACAGGGAGGAGGGGAGGACCTGCAGTGTAGATAACTGTATATTCTCCAATGTGCAGCACAGGGAGGAGGGGAGGACCTGCGGTGTAGATAACTGTATATATATTCAATGTGCAGCACAGGGAGGAGGGGAGGACCTGCGGTGTAGATAATTATATATTCTCCAATGTGCAGCACAGGGAGGAGGGGAGGACCTGCGGTGTAGATAACTATATATATTCAATGTGCAGCACAGGGAGGAGGGGAGGACCTGCGGTGTAGATAATTATATATTCTCCAATGTGCAGCACAGGGAGGAGGGGGAGGACCTGCGGTGTAGATAATTATATATTCTCCAATGTGCAGCACAGGGAGGAGGGGAGAACCTGCGGTGTAGATAACTGTATATTCTCCAATGTGCAGCACAGGGAGGAGGGGAGAACCTGCGGTGTAAATAACTGTATATTTTCCTATGTACAGCACAGGGAGGAGGGGAGGACCTGCGGTGTAAATAACTGTATATTTTCCTATGTACAGCACAGGGAGGAGGGGAGGACCTGCGGTGTAAATAATTATATATTCTCCAATGTGCAGCACAGGGAGGAGGGGAGGACCTGCGGTGTAAATAACTGTATATTTTCCTATGTACAGCACAGGGAGGAGGGGAGGACCTGCGGTGTAGATAATTATATATTCTCCAATGTACAGCACAGGGAGGAGGGGAGGACCTGCGGTGTAAATAACTGTATATTCTCCTATGTACAGCAAAGTCTGGTGCAGGAAGGAACGCAGTGCCTTCTATAGGTAGAGGAGGTTTTGTATAGGGAGATATAGGAGGAGTCTGGTGAACAGAAGAAACCCTGTGTCCTCTATAGGAGGAGGAGGTGTCATGTGATGTAGAGGGGCGGTACTTGTACCTGCACCATGAAATAGTCACAGAAGCTCCACCCCGGCTCGGTCCTCTTCTCTCGCAGAGTCCTCATCTCATCCTCAAAGTGTCCCAGGTTTCGGGTGAAGGACGTCAGCAGCAATGTGCGCAGTTTGGACAGAAAGAGAGACCAGGACTCCTGGGAGCGGGAAGTTTCCTTCAGGGGGTCCACCAGAACCATACACCTGAGGAGACAAAGAAATCCTTGTGTCCTCCTCCACAACAACTACCCACCAACCACAGAGCCTCATTTACCACATCTACCCAACCACAGAGCCTCATTTACCACACCTACCCAACCACAGAGCCTCATTTACCACATCTACCCAACCACAGAGCATCATTTACCACACCTACCCAACCAGAGCCTCATATACCACACCTACCCAGCCACAGAGCCTCATATACCACATCTACCCAACCACAGAGCCTCATATACCACACCTACCCAGCCACAGAGCCTCATATACCACATCTACCCAACCACAGAGCCTCATTTACCACACCTACCCAACCACAGAGCCTCATTTATCACACCTACCCAACCACAGAGCCTCATTTACCACACCTACCCAACCACAGAGCCTCATTTACCACACCTACCCAACCACAGAGCCTCATATACCACACAGCCTCATATACCACACCTACCCAACCACAGAGCCTCATATACCACACCTACCCAACCACAGAGCCTCATTTACCACACCTACCCAACCACAGAGCCTCATTTACCACAACTACCCAACCACAGAGCCTCATTTACCACACCTACCCAACCACAGAGCCTCATTTACCACACCTACCCAACCACAGAGCCTCATTTACCACAACTACCCAACCACAGAGCCTCATATACCACACCTACCCAACCACAGAGCCTCATATACCACACCTACCCAACCACAGAGCCTTATTTACCACACCTACCCAACCACAGAGCCTCATATACCACACAGCCTCATATACCACACCTACCCAACCACAGAGCCTCATATACCACACCTACCCAACCACAGAGCCTCATATACCACACCTACCCAACCACAGAGCCTCATATTCCACACCTACCAACCAACCATAGAGCTTCACCTTCCACACCTACCCACCAACCAACCACAGTGCTTCCCCTACCCACCAACCACAGCGCTTCACCTACCACACCTACCCACCAACCACAGCGCTTCACCTACCCACCAACCACAGCGCTTCACCTACCACACCTACCCACCAACCACAGCGCTTCACCTACCCACCAACCACAGCGCTTCACCTACCCACCAACCACAGCGCTTCACCTACCCACCAACCACAGCGCTTCACCTACCCACCAACCACAGCGCTTCACCTACCACACCTACCCACCAACCACAGCGCTTCACCTACCACACCTACCCACCAACCACAGCGCTTCACCTACCACACCCACCCACCAACCACAGAGCCTCATATTCCACAACTACCCAACCACAGAGTCTCATTTACTACACCTACCAACCAACGAGCTTCACCTACTCACCAACCATAAAGCTCCACCAACCAGAGTTTCAGCTACCACATCTTCCCACCAACCACAGAGCTTCATCTACCACATCTACCCTCCAACTACAGAGCTTCACCTACCACATCTACCCTCCAACTACAGAGCTTCACCTACCACATCTACCCTCCAACTACAGAGCTTCACCTACCACATCTACCCTCCAACTACAGAGCTTCACCTACCACATCTACCCTCCAACTACAGAGCTTCACCTACTACCACACCTACCCACCATAGAGCTTCACCTACCACATCTACCCTCCAACTACAGAGCTTCACCTACCACATCTACCCTCCAACTACAGAGCTTCACCTACCACATCTACCCTCCAACTACAGAGCTTCACCTACCACATCTACCCTCCAACTACAGAGATTCACCTACCACATCTACCCTCCAACTACAGAGCTTCACCTACCACATCTACCCTCCAACTACAGAGCTTCACCTACTACCACACCTACCCACCATAGAGCTTCACCTACCACATCTACCCTCCAACTACAGAGATTCACCTACCACATCTACCCTCCAACTACAGAGCTTCACCTACCACATCTACCCTCCAACTACAGAGCTTCACCTAACACATCTACCATCCAACTACAGAGCTTCATCTACCACATCTACCCTCCAACTACAGAGCTTCACCTACCACATCTACCCTCCAACTACAGAGCTTCACCTACCACATCTACCCTCCAACTACAGAGCTTCACCTACCACATCTACCCTCCAACTACAGAGCTTCACCTACTACCACACCTACCCACCATAGAGCTTCACCTACCACATCTACCCTCCAACTACAGAGATTCACCTACCACATCTACCCTCCAACTACAGAGCTTCACCTACCACATCTACCCTCCAACTACAGAGCTTCACCTAACACATCTACCATCCAACTACAGAGCTTCATCTACCACATCTACCCTCCAACTACAGAGCTTCATCTACCACATCTACCCTCCAACTACAGAGCTTCACCTACCACATCTACCCTCCAACTACAGAGCTTCACCTACCACATCTACCCTCCAACTACAGAGCTTCACCTACCACACCTACCCACCACAGAGCTTCACCTACCACACCTACCCACCACAGAGCTTCACCTACCACACCTACCCACCACAGAGCTTCACCTACCACATCTACCCACCACAGAGCTTCACCTACCACATCTACCCACCAACCACAGAGCTTCACCTACCACATCTACCCACCAACCACAGAGCTTCACCTACCCACCAACCACAGAGCTTCACCTACCACATCTACCCACCAACCACAGAGCTTCACCTACCCACCAACTACAGAGCTTCACCTACCACATCTACCCACCAACCACAGAGCTTCACCTACCACATCTACCCTCCAACTACAGAGCGTCACCTACCACATCTAGCCTCCAACTACAGAGCTTCACCTACCACATCCACCCTCCAACTACAGAGCTTCACCTACCACATCTACCCTCTAACTACAGAGCTTCACCTACCACATCCACCCTCCAACTACAGAGCTTCACCTACCACATCCACCCTCCAACTACAGAGCTTCACCTACCACATCTACCCTCCAACTACAGAGCTTCACCTACCACATCTACCCTCCAACTACAGAGCTTCACCTACCACATCTACCCTCCAACTACAGAGCTTCACCTACCACATCTACCCTCCAACAGAGCTTCACCTTCTACCACACCTACCCACCAACCACAGAGCTTTAGGCCTACCTCTCACCTAGCATAACCCTTAACCACTTATCTAGCAGGAATCTGCCCTCACCTGTCGCTCTGCTTGTTACAGAAGTCACTACGGATCTTGTCGGCGATGGAGGTCCGTGGGAGGATGTTGGTTTTGTTCTTCTTCTTCGCTTCACTCTCAACAACCACAATCAGCCAGTCGGTGGAGCCGTGAGCCCGCAAAGCGTTCTGCCACTTGGTGATGTCATCCTTGGTGGAGGCTTTATATACCTCTGTGTCCTGAGTGGTGGAGGTAACTCATTAGGGAACATGCTAGCTACATACCGACCAATCTTCTACATACACATCATTTCCTATATATATATATATATATATATATATATATATATATATATATATATATATATATATATATATATATATATATACATACACACACACATACACACACACAGCTCACACCTCCAATAGACCAGTATACAGACCTCCTGTATATACACAGCTCACTCCTCCTATATACCAGTATACAGACCCCCTGTATATACACAGCTCACTCCTCCCATATACCAGTATACAGACCTCCTGTATATACACAGCTCACTCCTCCTATATACCAGTATACAGACCCCCTGTATATACACAGCTCACTCCTCCCATATACCAGTATACAGACCTCCTGTATATACACAGCTCACTCCTCCCATATACCAGTATACAGACCTCCTGTATATACACAGCTCACTCCTCCCATATACCAGTATACAGACCTCCTGTATATACACAGCTCACTCCTCCCATATACCAGTATACAGACCTCCTGTATATACACAACTCACTCCTCCTATATACCAGTATACAGACCTCCTGTATATACACAGCTCACTCCTCCCATATACCAGTATACAGACCCCCTGTATATACACAGCTCACTCCTCCCATATACCAGTATACAGACCTCCTGTATATACACAGCTCACTCCTCCCATATACCAGTATACAGACCTCCTGTATATACGCGGCTCTCCATACAGATCTCTGCCCAGTATGGAGGTAATAAGGATGCAGTCTGCTCCTTTATACATGAAGTGACGCTAACGGTACGTCACTGCCAGATCCTGCGTCCCCTCGCCCCTCCCCCCATCCTGACCTCACAGGAGACTCCTGACCCCTACGACCCGAACTGCGGGAATCCCAGAGACGCAGCCCACCCCGGTGTGGGAAACTCCGGAGCTCAGATACACAGAGAGGCGATCTGCGTGGTTATATGTCCTCTGTGCACACAGCTTACTGCTGGAGATTCGTCCAGATATCCTCCATAAACGACGTTACATGGTGCGACACCCATACAATACATCGAAGGGATAGCACTGGGGGGCATAACCAAACAGGTCATGGTGAGGTGGGCTTATCAGAACCAAACGCCCTCCAGTAATGATAGTGAGACCCAGTACAGGTTTCTTATACTGTATCAACGCGTCCCACTTCCACTACAAAACTGAAGAACAGAAGATTTCCTGGTTTTAGCACAGTGGGGAAGCCATGTAAACCATTCCTAAAAGGTCCCTCCTAATCTGGACATGTGGGGCGACTTAGGACTGACAAAACTGCCATTCTTCTAATTTTGTGGAAATCTCATTTATTGTCCAGTTTTTGACATATTTCTACAAAAGTGAAAATAACCAAGGCACTCCGATATTTGTATGGATGACATCTCTGGAGAGACCCAGGGTTCCACAGGTTGGATGACATCTACAGAGAGACCATGGTTCCAAAAGATGGGATGCCATCTCTAGCGAGACCCAAGACACCGCCAGATGGTACATATTTCTGGAGAGACCCATGGCTCCAAAAGGATGGATGACATCTCCAGAGACCCATGGTTCCAAAAGATGGGATGCCATCTCTAGAGAGACCTAAGACACTGCCAAATGGTAGACATTTCTGGAGAGACCCATAGTTCCACAGGATGGATGACATCTCCAGAGAGACCTATGAAGTCCCACAACGAATATCTTTAGACAGGAACCCATGATTCCGCAGGATGGATGACATCTCCATAGAGACCCATGGTTCCACAGGATGGAAGACATCTCTAGACAGGAACCCATGATTCCTCAGTATGGATGACATCTCCAGAGAGACCCTTAGCACCCCATGATGGATGACATCTCTTGACAAGAACCCATGTCATCTCAGCATGGATGGCATCTCCAGGGGGAATCGCAATTCCTCCAGACATCACAGAAGAACCTCATGATGCCTCAGGACAGATGTCATCTTTGGAGAGACTCATGACTCCTCGAGACAGATGACATCTCCATGGGGACCTATGATTCCACAGGATGGATGACATCTCTAGAGAGACCCAAGACACCCAATGATGGATGACATCAACATATGATATCTCAGGACATATGACATTGGCAGTGGGCTACTGTACATTCTCATGACTCGGCATGAACTGATAAAACTGCCCTTCTGCTAATTTTGTGGGAATCTCATTTGTTTGGCCAATTTTTTACAAATTTCCACATAAGTGACAATAACCAAAACAAACAGATATTTGTAGAAACATCTCACAAACCATCACGGCTTCCTGCCAGTGTTGCTACTAAAGATATTGTCATATTTTCTGTGGAGAAATCATCATTTTGGTTCATTTTAGCATCCAGTATGAAGGCGCCTTACTGCCCTTATGTGAAAGTCTGATGGACTTTTCAATGTGCAATGACAAAACAGGTATGAGTAGGCCCTCAGTGTAGAATATACAGCGGGGAGGGAAAGTATTCAGACCCCCTTAAATTTTTCACTCTTTGTTATATTGCAGCCATTTGCTAAAATCATTCAAGTTCATTTTTTCCTCATTAATGTACACACAGCACCCCATATTGTACACACAGCCCCCCCATATTGTACACACAGCACCCCCATATTGTACACACAGCACCCCCATATTGTACACACAGCACCCCCATATTGTACACACAGCCCCCCATATTGTACACACAGCCCCCCATATTGTACACACAGCACCCCATATTGTACACACAGCACCCCCATATTGTACACACAGCACCCCCATATTGTACACACAGCCCCCCATATTGTACACACAGCACCCCATATTGACAGAAAAACACAGAATTGATGACATTTTTGCAGATTTATTAAAAAAGAAAAACTGAAATATCACATGCTCCTAAGTATTCAGACCCCTTGCTGTGATACTCATATATATATAACTCAGGTGCTGTCCATTTCTTCTGATCATCCTTGAGATGGTTCTACACCTTCATTTGAGTCCAGCTGTGTTTGATTATACTGATTGGACTTGATTAGGAAAGCCACACACCTGTCTATATAAGACCTTACAGCTCACAGTGCATGTCAGAGCAAATGAGAATCATGAGGTCAAAGGAACTGTCTGAAGAGCTCAGAGACAGAATTGTGGCAAGGCACAGATCTGGCCAAGGTTACAAAAAACATTTCTGCTGCACATAAGGTTCCTCAGAGCACAGTGGCCTCCATAATCCTTAAATAGAAGACATTTGGGAGGACCAGAACCCTTCCTAGAGCTGGTTGTCTGGCCAAACTGAGCTATCGGGAGAAGAGCCTTGGTGAGAGAGGTAAAGAAGAACCCAAAGATCACTGTGGCTGAGCTCCAGAGATGGGAGATGGGAGAAAGTTGTAGAAAGTCAACCATCACTGCAGCCCTCCACCAGTCGGGGCTTTATGGCAGAGTGGCCTGACGGAAGCCTCTCCTCAGTGCAAGACACATGAAAGCCGCATGGAGTTTACTAGAAAACACCTGAAGGACTCCAAGATAGTGAGAAATAAGATTCTCTTGTCTGATGAGACCAAGATAGAACTTTTTGGCCTTAATTCTAATCGGTATGTGTGGAGAAAACCAGGCACTGCTCATCACCTGTCCAATACAGTCCCAACAGTGAAGCATGGTGGTGGCAGCATCATACTGTGGGGGTGTTTTTCAGCTGCAGGGACAGGACGACTGGTTGCAATCGAGGGAAAGATGTGCTCAGGACCTCAGACTGGGCCGAAGGTTTACCTTCCAACAAGACAATGACCCTAAGCACACAGCTAAAATAACGAAGGAGTGGCTTCACAACAACTCCGTGACTGTTCTTGAATGGTCCAGCCAGAGCCCTGACTTAAACCCAATTGAGCATCTCTGGAGAGACCTAAAAAGGGCTGTCCACCAACGTTTACCATCCCCCCTGACAAAACTGGAGAGGATCTGCAAGGAGGAATGGCAGAGGATCCCCAAAACCAGGTGTGAAAAACTTGTTGTATCTTTCCCAAAAAGACTCATCAAAAGGGGCTTCTACTAAATGTGATACCATGTGATATTTCAGTTTTTCTTTTTTAATAAATCTGCAAAAATGTCAACAATTCTGTGTTTTTCTGTCAATACGGGGTGCTGTGTGTACAATATGGGGGGCTGTGTGTACAATATGGGGGGCTGTGTGTACAATATGGGGGGCTGTGTGTACAATATGGGGTGCTGTGTGTACAATATGGGGGGCTGTGTGTACAATATGGGGAGCTGTGTGTACAATATGGGGGGCTGTGTGTACAATATGGGGGGCTGTGTGTACAATATGGGGGGCTGTGTGTACAATATGGGGGGCTGTGTGTACAATATGGGGGGCTGTGTGTACAATATGGGGAGCTGTGTGTACAATATGGGGGGCTGTGTGTACAATATGGGGGGCTGTGTGTACAATATGGGGGGCTGTGTGTACAATATGGGGGGCTGTGTGTACATTAATGAGGAAAAAAAATTAACTTAAATGATTTTAGCAAATGGCTGCAATATAACAAAGAGTGAAAAATTTAAGGGGGTCCGATTTAAGGGGGTCCGAATATTTTCCGTCACCCCCCTGTATACATGGGTGATTTACAGTGTCCAGCAGAAGATATTCTCTTCCACGATACATACCACATGGATGTGCAGTATTGCATACTTGTATCAATGTCCTGCTACTTAATGTGTAACCACAAATGACTCCATAAAATTTCTGGAGACACCTATGATTTCTCAGGATACATATCACTGGATAGAACCGCGATATCTAATTATGTGTGATATCTGTAGAGAGACCCATGTCGTCTCGATGGACATCTCTGGAGAGACCCACGATTCCTCAGGACGGATGAAATCTGTGGAGATAGACCCATAATTCTGCAAGATGGATGATGGGTGACATCTCCAGAGAGACCCATGATGCTTAAGGTGGATGACATCTCCAGAGAGACCCACCACGCCTGAGGATGGATAAAAATCTCTATACCGAGACACATTCCTCAGGATGGATGACTTCTCCAGAGAGACTCCCGATTCCTCAGGATGGATGACTTCTCCAGAGAGACTCCCGATTCCTCAGGATGGATGACTTCTCCAGAAAGACTCCCGATTCCTCAGGATGGATGACTTCTCCAGAGAGACTCCCGATTCCTCAGGATGGATGACTTCTCCAGAGAGACTCCCGATTCCTCAGGATGGATGACTTCTCCAGAGAGACTCCCGATTCCTCAGGATGGATGACTTCTCCAGAGAGACTCCCGATTCCTCAGGATGGATGACTTCTCCAGAGAGACTCCCGATTCCTCAGGATGGATGACTTCTCCAGAGAGACTCCCGATTCCTCAGGATGGATGACTTCTCCAGAGAGACTCCCGATTCCTCAGGATGGATGACTTCTCCAGAGAGACTCCCGATTCCTCAGGATGGATGACTTCTCCAGAGAGACTCCCGATTCCTCAGGATGGATGACTTCTCCAGAGAGACTCCCGATTCCTCAGGATGGATGACTTCTCCAGAGAGACTCCCGATTCCTCAGGATGGATGACTTCTCCAGAGAGACTCCCGATTCCTCAGGATGGATGACTTCTCCAGAGAGACTCCCGATTCCTCAGGATGGATGACTTCTCCAGAGAGACTCCCGATTCCTCAGGATGGATGACTTCTCCAGAGAGACTCCCGATTCCTCAGGATGGATGACTTCTCCAGAGAGACTCCCGATTCCTCAGGATGGATGACTTCTCCAGAGAGACTCCCGATTCCTCAGGATGGATGACTTCTCCAGAGAGACTCCCGATTCCTCAGGATGGATGACTTCTCCAGAGAGACTCCCGATTCCTAAGGATGGATGACTTCTCCAGAGAGACTCCCGATTCCTCAGGATGGATGACTTCTCCAGAGAGACTCCCGATTCCTCAGGATGGATGACTTCTCCAGAGAGACTCCCGATTCCTCAGGATGGATGACTTCTCCAGAGAGACTCCCGATTCCTCAGGATGGATGACATCTCCAGAGAGAACCATGATGCTTAAGGATGAACGACATCTCCAGAGAGACCCATGGTTCCACAGAATAGAAGACATCTCAAGAGAGAGCCACCATGCCTCAGGATGGATAAAATCTCTATTGAGAAACATTCCTCAGGATGGAGGACACCTCCAGAGAGACCCATGATGCTTAAGGATGGTGGACATCTCTGGAGAGACCCATGATTCCTCAGGATGGAGACTCACAACTACTCAAGACAAATTCCATCTTTAGAAAGACTCATGATTTATCAGGACAGATGACATCTCCAGAGTAGCCCACAAGGCCTCAGGACAGATGACATATCTGGAGAGTCTCTTGATGCCCGAAGACAGAAAACATCTCTGCAGAGACGCCTGAGGACAGATGACATCTCTGCAGACACTCCCGATGCCTGAGAAAGGAGGACATCGCCACATAGACTCCCGATGCCCGAGGGGAGATTATATCTCCTGGGAACCCCGATGTCCCAGAACAGACGACATCCCTATACCACCACATACAATGACTGATGTTGAACATGTAGCTCCCACGGTCACTTGCCCTACAACATTCATGCTGCACCCCAACAATGACTTACACAACATTCAGTCCAGTAGATGTGTAGAAAAGGAAAGGTGAGCAGTGCTTTGTTTCCCTCCTTCGGAAGAAGCTCCTCCTTAAACTGGACAAAATTTGACTCTAGGTGGATCATCTTTGGAGCACGTCCATATGACCTGGAGAAAAATAAAAAATGGTGAGAAGCTCTGAGCAAAGAAATTTAGGGCTAAAGAGGGAAAGTGCAAACAGTGGAGATGGGGGAGGGGAGATAGCATACAAGAGAGAGAAGGGGGGGTAACAGAGCAAGAGAGGACAGCAAGAGGCGAAGAGACCGAGAAAGAATATTAAGTATCACAGAAAGGTGAGGGGACAGCGAGAGCAGAGGGGGGACAGAGGGGGGGGGACGCGGCGCAGGGCGGCCAGAACAGAGGGGGGGGGACGCGGCGCAGGGCGGCCAGAGCATAGGGGGGGGGGGACGCGGCGCAGGGCGGCCAGAGCAGAGGGGGGGGGGACGCGGCGCAGGGCGGCCAGAGCAGAGGGGGGGGGACGCGGCGCAGGGCGGCCAGAGCAGAGGGGGGGGACGCGGCGCAGGGCGGCCAGAGCAGAGGGGGGACGCGGCGCAGTAAGGCGAGAGCAGAGGGGGGACGCGGCGCAGTAAGGCGAGAGCAGAGGGGGGACGCGGCGCAGTAAGGCGAGAGCAGAGGGGGGACGCGGCGCAGTAAGGCGAGAGCAGAGGGGGGACGCGGCGCAGTAAGGCGAGAGCAGAGGGGGGACGCGGCGCAGTAAGGCGAGAGCAGAGGGGGGACGCGGCGCAGTAAGGCGAGAGCAGAGGGGGGACACGGCGCAGTAAGGCGAGAGCAGAGGGGGGACACGGCGCAGTAAGGCGAGAGCAGAGGGGGGACACGGCGCAGTAAGGCGAGAGCAGAGGGGGGACACGGCGCAGTAAGGCGAGAGCAGAGGGGGGACACGGCGCAGTAAGGCGAGAGCAGAGGGGGGACACGGCGCAGTAAGGCGAGAGCAGAGGGGGGACACGGCGCAGTAAGGCGAGAGCAGAGGGGGGACACGGCGCAGTAAGGCGAGAGCAGAGGGGGGACACGGCGCAGTAAGGCGAGAGCAGAGGGGGGACACGGCGCAGTAAGGCGAGAGCAGAGGGGGGACACGGCGCAGTAAGGCGAGAGCAGAGGGGGGACACGGCGCAGTAAGGCGAGAGCAGAGGGGGGACACAGCGCAGGACGAGGGACTGTGTACCAGAGATAAAGCAATAGGTAACCAGCAGACCTCTCCATCCACAGACAATATGAATACAGAGGACATGGTGATGTAGCAGTTCAGTAGGGGGCGCTCACCTCCTCCATTCCATCGGCTCTCGGGGCAGTTGCTGAGTCAGGGTGGAATAAACGGAGGTGAACAAGCTCTGGTCTCCGGCACCTGCAGAGTGAGAGGAGAATCGATATTATTATACAGGATTTTATAGAGCGCCAACAGTTTGCGCAGCGCTTTACAACATGAGGGCAGACAGTTGAGTTACAATACAAATCAATACAGGAGGAATCAGGGGGCCCTGATCCTAAGAGCTTACAATCTGAGAGGGAGGGATAAGTGATACAAAAAAGGTATTAGCTGTGGGGGATGGGCTGATGGAAAAAATAAAAGTACAGTTCTTGGGGTGGGGCGTCGGATAGGCCTCTCTGGACACAGGAGGAGATAGTCACACAGATTGGAGTAGGGAGTTCCAGAGGATGGGAAAGGCTTTGGAGAAGTCTTGGACAAGGGATCTAGATTAGCAGAAAGGAGTGGAGGTCAGTGGAGGGATTGGTAGAGAGGGGTGGAGGACACTGAATGGAGACCAGTGGAGGGATTGGTAGAGAGGGGTGGAGGACAATGAATGGAGAACAGTGGAGGGATTGGCAGAGAGGGGTGGAGGACACTAAATGGAGGCCAGTGGAGGGATTCATAGAGAGGGGTGGAGGATACTGAATGGAGTCCAGTGGAGGGATTGGTAGAGAGGGGTGGAGGACAATGAATGGAGACCAGTGGAGGGATTAGCAGAGAGGGGTGGAGGACAATGAATGGAGACCAGTGGAGGGATTGGTAGAGTGGGGTGGAGGACACTGAATGGAGGTCAGTGGAGGGATTGGTAGAGTGGGGTGGAGGACACTGAATGGAGGCCAGTGGAGGGATTGGTAGAGTGGGGTGGAGGACACTGAATGGAGGCCAGTGGAGGGATTCATAGAGAGGGGTGGAGGACACTGAATGGAGTCCAGGGGAGGGATTAGCAGAGAGGTGTGGAGGACACTGAATGGAGACCAGTGGAGAGATTGGTAGAGAGAGGTGGAGGACACTGAATGGAGGCCAGTGGAGGGATTGGTAGAGAGGGGTGGAGGACACTGAATGGAGACCAGTGGAGGGATTGGTAGAGTGGGGTGGAGGACACTGAATGGAGGCCAGTGGAGGGATTGGAAAAGCGGTTTGTAAGGTGGATGAGTCTGGCAGCAGCATTCATAATGGACTAAAGTGGGGGGGGGGGGCCTATGTAAAGATATGCCAATGAGAATGGGGTTGTCGTAGTTGAGGTGAGAGATGACCAGGGAGTGATTTAGATGCTTTGTGGTTTCAATGGTTAGGAAGGGGCGTATTCTGGAGGGATTGTCAGAGAGGGGTTGGAGGACACTGAATGGAGACCAGTGGAGGGATTGGTAGAGAGGGGTGGAGGACACTGAATGGAGGTCAGTGGAGGGATTGGTAGAGAGGGGTGGAGGACACTGAATGGAGGTCAGTGGAGGGATTGGTAGAGAGGGGTGGAGGACACTGAATGGAGGTCAGTGGAGGGATTGGCAGAGAGGGGTGGAGGACAGTGGAGGGATTGGCAGGGAGGGGTAGAGGACAGTGGAGGGATTGGCAGAGAGGGGTGGAGGAATTGGCAGAGAGGGGTGGGGGACACTGACTGGAGGCCAGTGGAGAGATTGGCAGAGGGGGTGGAGGACACTGAATGGAGACCAGTGGAGGGATTGGCAGAAAGGGGTGGAGGACACTGAATGGAGACCAGTGGAGGGATTGGCAGAAAGGGGTGGAGGACACTGAATGGAGACCAGTGGAGGGATTGGCAGAAAGGGGTGGAGGACAATGAATGGAGACCAGTGGAGGGATTGGCAGAAAGGGGTGGAGGACACTGACTGGAGGCCAGTGGAGGGATTGGCAGAAAGGGGTGGAGGACACTGAATGGAGGCCAGTGGAGGGATTGGCAGAAAGGGGTGGAGGACACTGAACGGAGACCAGTGGAGGGATTGGAAGAGAGTGGTGGAGGACACTGAATGGAGGCCAGTGGAGGGATTGGCAGAAAGGGGTGGAGGACACTGAACGGAGACCAGTGGAGGGATTGGAAGAGAGTGGTGGAGGACACTGAATGGAGGCCAGTGGAGGGATTGGAAGAGAGGGGTAGCAGACACTAAGCGGTTTGTAAGGTGGATGAATCTGACAGAAGCATTCATGATAGACTGCAGGGGGGGAGGAGCCTATGTAAAAATATGCCAATGAGAAGGGGGTTGCAGTAGTTGAGGTGAGAGATGACCAGGGAGCGATTTAGATGCTTTGTGGTTTCAATGGTTAGGAAGGGGCGTATTCTGGAGATGTTGCGGAGATTGAGGCAGCAAGCTTGAACAGTGACTGGATGTGGAGCGAAAAGGAGGGTTCAGAGTCTAGGATTACACCTAGCACCCTAGCATGGGGGGGTTGGGTTGATGGTTGTGCCATTGATCTTGACAGAGAAGTCAGGGGAAGAGGCACGCTTCAATATTATGAGCTGGATGGTAGAAAGATATATTTGGGTGTTGTCAGCGTAGAAATTATATTGGAAGCCATGGGAGGTTATCAGATGACCCAGGGAGGACGTGTAGATGGAAAATAGTAGAGATCCAAGAACAGAACCTTGGGGGACCCCAATGAAGAAAGGAAGAGAAGAGGATGGCGTAGAAATTTAAGTGACACTTAAGGTGTGGTGGGATAGGTAGGGTGAGAGCCAGCGAAGAGTACAGTCACGGAGAACAAAGGAGTGGCGTTTTTTTTTTGAGGAGGGGTCAACCGTATTAAAAGACAGTGGAGAGATCCAGGAGTAGCAGTACGGAATCATGTCAATGGGTTGTAGACATTAGTTAAGTCGTTTGTGAGTTTTAGGAGAGCAGTTTCTGTGGAGTGTAGAGGGCGAAATGCAGACTGAAGGGGTTCAGTTCAAGGTTGTTCTCAGTGAGGTGGTCGCTCAGACGGTTGTAGACCAGACGTTCTAGGAGTTTGGAGGAAAAGGGGAGCAAGGAGATGGGACATAGTTTAAGATTGGTGGGGTCCAGCGAGGGCTTTTTAAGTATGGGGGTAACTAGTGGATGTTTGAGAGAGTTGGGGAAGATGCCAGAAGAGAGGGAGAGATTGAAGATGTGAGTTAGAGTGTAGGATAGAATCGGAGAGTGACCACAGTATTTGAGTAGGAACAGGATCCAGGTGGATTTTAGGGAAAGGTTTAGCAACCTCGTCTATAGTAGCAGGGTTAAATAAGGTAAGTAATGATTGTACCTGTGGACATGGGCTGTTAAGTGGGGGAGATACCTGTATAGCGGAGATCTCCTTACGAATTGTATCTTCTGTTTGAAGTGATTGGAGATCTACTTTGGAAAACAAAGTAGAGAGTTGAAGATAGAGAAGAGGGGACGGGATGGGAAGGTGTTAACGAGAGGGATAAAATAGGTCTGCTTGGCAGTGAGGAGGCAGGAATTGTATTTCTGGAGGGCAGATTTATATTGGTTGAAGTCTTCCGAGGACTTAGTCTTACGCCAAAGTTTTCTGAAACTCCTGGTGTCATCTGTTTGCCAGGGTTGTAGGGGGTCGGGGGCCTGATTCTGTGTGTAGTGAGGGGGGTGAGCTTTTCTAGGGTGGAGGACAGGAATCTATTGTAGATAGAAGTAGCTAGGTTGGGGCAGGACAAGGGGTGAGATTTCGTTATAGAGGTGGTCAGTAGCAGAGTAGAGAAGGGTTGAAGTGCCGAAGGTTTCTACAGGTGATTGTTAGGCGATTGGAGGGAGAGAAGGTGGAAGTGAGTGAAACTAATAAGATGGTGATCAGAAAGCGGGAAAGGATTGTTGGAGAAGTTGAACCAAGCACAGAGGTCGGAGAATACAAGGTCAAAAGTGTTGCCATCTGATTAAGAAGAAGCATGTATCCATTGTGTGTCAATTGCTTCAGGTCAAAAGAGGAGATTAGACTGATAAGATTAGAAGTAACAGGAATGTTGATATTAGCAGGGATGTTGAAGTCACCAAGAATGGTTGTTGGGATTTTAGAAGAGAAAAAGTAGGGTAGCAAAGCACAGAAGCCATCAAGGAAAGTTACCGATCCAGGCGGCTGATAGATCATAGCAATTCTTAAAGAGACTGGACAAAAAGGGACAAATACAATGTGCCCCAAATTAGGAGAGGGTCAGAAAGGGAGGAGGGTGAAGAACCTGGAAGGTGCTATGTGGGGATAGAAAGATTTAATCTCCACCTTCCTTCCATCTGGGTCTGGGGGAGTGAATCCAGAGAAGACCACCGTGGCAGAGGGAAGCAGGAGAAGCAGTGTCGGGTTCATGAAGCCAGGTTTCAGTAACGACGAGTAGATTAAAGTATTTGGTGATTAGTAGGTTGTGAAGGGAGGCGAGTTTGTTACAAACAGAGCGGGCATTCCAGAGGACGCAGGGAAAGGGGAGGCTGGTTTTGGGAAGAAGAGGGATAAACAGTAAATTGTGTAGATTGCGGAGGGTGTGGGGGATGGGAGAGTTGGGTAATGGAGGTTTTGGGATATCTCATTGTCCTGTATGTATGTATGTATGTATGTATGTATGTATGTATGTATGTATATATATATATATATATATATATATATATATATATATATATATATATATATATATATATATATATATATATATATATATATTATATATATATATATATATATATATATATATATATATATGGACAATGAGGACAATGAGGTCACTATCTGTTCTGTAAGATCATCATCATCCTTTCACTTCACAGTGCGGACCAGTAAAGGGGAACTCACAGTATTTAGGACCCCATTATCCTTCTACATACTCTGCCACCAATCTGACCTAATGGACTACCAGGATCAGTCTGCAGACCGCCAGAACCACCAACACAGGACCAGTCTGCCAGAACCACCAACACAGGACCAGTCTGCAGACCTCCAGAACCACCAACACAGGACCAGTCTGCAGACCGCCAGAACCACCAACACAGGACCAGTCTGCCAGAACCACCAACACAGGACCAGTCTGCCAGAACCACCAACACAGGACCAGTCTGCCAGAACCACCAACACAGGACCAGTCTGCAGACTGCCAGAACCACTAACACAGGACCAGTCTGCAGACTGCCAGAACCACTAACACAGAACCAGTTGGCAGACCGCCAAAACCACCAACACAGGACCAGTCCGCAGACCGCCAGAACCACGGACACAGGACTAGTCTGCAGACTGCCAGAACCACTAACACAGGACCAGTCTGCAGACTGCCAGAACCACTAACACAGAACCAGTTGGCAGACCGCCAAAACCACCAACACAGGACCAGTCCGCAGACCGCCAAAACCAAGGACACAGGACCAGTTCATGGATCGCCAGAACCACCAACACAGGACCAGTCCGCAGACCGCCAAAACCAAGGACACAGGACCAGTTCATGGATCGCCAGAACCACCAACACAGGACCAGTCCGCAGACCGCCAAAACCAAGGACACAGGACCAGTTCATGGATCGCCAGAACCAAGGACACAGGACTAGTCCATGGATCGCCAGAACCACCAAACACAGGACCAGTCCACAGACCACCAGAACCACGCACACAGGACTAGCCCATGGATTGCCAGAACTACCAACACAGGACCAGTCCGCAGACTGCCAAAACCAAGGACACAGGACCAGTTCATGGATCGCCAGAACCACCAACACAGGACCAGTCCGCAGACCGCCAAAACCAAGGACACAGGACCAGTTCATGGATCGCCAGAACCACCAACACAGGACCAGTCCGCAGACCGCCAAAACCAAGGACACAGGACCAGTTCATGGATCGCCAGAACCACCAACACAGGACCAGTCCGCAGACCGCCAAAACCAAGGACACAGGACCAGTCCATGGATTGCCAGAACCACCAACACAGGACCAGTCCGCAGACCGCCAAAACCAAGGACACAGGACCAGTCCATGGACCGCCAGAACCACCAAACGCAGGAGCAGTCCGCAGACCGCAGACCGCCAAAACCAAGGACACAGGACCAGTTCATGGATCGCCAGAACCACCAACACAGGACCAGTCCGCAGACCGCCAAAACCAAGGACACAGGACCAGTCCATGGATTGCCAGAACCACCAACACAGGACCAGTCCGCAGACCGCCGAAACCAAGGACACAGGACCAGTCCATGGACCGCCAGAACCACCAAACGCAGGAGCAGTGCAAAAATCACCAGAAACACTGATAAACGATCAATCAGTCCTCGGACCACCAGAACCAACGACACAGGACCAGTCCGGGCCATGGACAGCCAGAACCACTAACACAGGACCACCATATATATGGGGGGGGGGATACTTGACAGGTTTTATATATATATATATGGGGGGATACTTATGACAGGTGATATATATATATATGGGGGGGATACTTATGACAGGTGATATATATATGGGGGGGAATACTTATGACAGGTGATATATATATATGGGGGGGAATACTTATGACAGGTGATATATATATATGGGGGGGGGATACTTATGACAGGTGATATATATATGGGGGGGGGATACTTATGACAGGTGATATATATATGGGGGGGGGATACTTATGACAGGTGATATATATATGGGGGGGGATACTTATGACAGGTGATATATATATAAGGGGGGGGGATACTTATGACAGGTGATATATATATGGGGGGGATACTTATGACAGGTGATATATATATATATGGGGGGGATACTTATGACAGGTGATATATATGGGGGGGATACTTATGACAGGTGATATATATATATATGGGGGGGATACTTATGACAGGTGATATATATATGGGGGGGATACTTATGACAGGCGATATATATATATGGCGGGGGGATACTTATGACAGGTGATATATATATGGGGGGGGATACTTATGACAGGTGATATATATATATGGGGGGGATACTTATGACAGGTGATATATATATATGGGGGGGATACTTATGACAGGTGATATATATATGGGGGGGATACTTATGACAGGTGATATATATATATGGGGGGGGATACTTATGACAGGTGATATATATATAAGGGGGGGGGATACTTATGACAGGTGATATATATATGGGGGGGATACTTATGACAGGTGATATATATATATATGGGGGGGATACTTATGACAGGTGATATATATGGGGGGGGATACTTATGACAGGCGATATATATATATGGCGGGGGGATACTTATGACAGGTGATATATATGGGGGGGGGGATACTTATGACAGGTGATATATATATGGGGGGGATACTTATGACAGGTGATATATATATATGGGGGGGAATACTTATGACAGGTGATATATATATGGGGGGGATACTTATGACAGGTGATATATATATGGGGGGATACTTATGACAGGTGATATATATATGGGGGGGGGATACTTATGACAGGTGATATATATATGGGGGGGATACTTATGACAGGTGATATATATATGGGGGGGATACTTATGACAGGTGATATATATATATGGGGGGGAATACTTATGACAGGTGATATATATATGGGGGGGATACTTATGACAGGTGATATATATATGGGGGGATACTTATGACAGGTGATATATATATGGGGGGGGGGATACTTATGACAGGTGATATATATATGGGGGGGATACTTATGACAGGCGATATATATATAGGGGGGGATACTTATGACAGGTGATATATATATGGGGGGGGGATACTTATGACAGGTGATATATATATGGGGGGGAATACTTATGACAGGTGATATATATATGGGGGGGATACTTATGACAGGTGATATATATATGGGGGGGATACTTATGACATGTGATATATATATGGGGGGGGGGATACTTATGACAGGTGATATATATATGGGGGGGGGGGGGATACTTATGACAGGTGATATATATATATATATATATATATATATATATATATGGGGGGGGATACTTATGACAGGTGATATATATATATATATGGGGGGGGATACTTATGACAGGTGATATATATATGGGGGGGATACTTATGACAGGTGATATATATATATGGGGGGGATACTTATGACAGGTGATATATATATGGGGGGGGGATACTTATGACAGGTGATATATATATGGGGGGGGGATACTTATGACAGGTGATATATATATGGGGGGGGATACTTATGACAGGTGATATATATATGGGGGGGATACTTATGACAGGTGATATATATATATGGGGGGGGGATACTTATGACAGGTGATATATATATATGGGGGGGGGATACTTATGACAGGTGATATATATATGGGGGGGATACTTATGACAGGTGATATATATATGGGGGGGGGATACTTATGACAGGTGATATATATATATGGGGGGGATACTTATGACAGGTGATATATATATGGGGGGGAATACTTATGACAGGTGATATATATATATGGGGGGGAATACTTATGACAGGTGATATATATATATGGGGGGGGGGATACTTATGACAGGTGATATATATATGGGGGGGGATACTTATGACAGGTGATATATATATGGGGGGGGGATACTTATGACAGGTGATATATATATGGGGGGGGATACTTATGACAGGTGATATATATATAAGGGGGGGGGATACTTATGACAGGTGATATATATATGGGGGGGATACTTATGACAGGTGATATATATATATATGGGGGGGATACTTATGACAGGTGATATATATGGGGGGGGATACTTATGACAGGCGATATATATATATGGCGGGGGGATACTTATGACAGGTGATATATATATGGGGGGGGATACTTATGACAGGTGATATATATATATGGGGGGGATACTTATGACAGGTGATATATATATATGGGGGGGATACTTATGACAGGTGATATATATATGGGGGGGATACTTATGACAGGTGATATATATATATGGGGGGGGATACTTATGACAGGTGATATATATATAAGGGGGGGGATACTTATGACAGGTGATATATATATGGGGGGGATACTTATGACAGGTGATATATATATATATGGGGGGGATACTTATGACAGGTGATATATATGGGGGGGGATACTTATGACAGGCGATATATATATATGGCGGGGGGATACTTATGACAGGTGATATATATGGGGGGGGGGATACTTATGACAGGTGATATATATATGGGGGGGATACTTATGACAGGTGATATATATATATGGGGGGGAATACTTATGACAGGTGATATATATATGGGGGGGATACTTATGACAGGTGATATATATATGGGGGGATACTTATGACAGGTGATATATATATGGGGGGGGGATACTTATGACAGGTGATATATATATGGGGGGGATACTTATGACAGGTGATATATATATGGGGGGGATACTTATGACAGGTGATATATATATATGGGGGGGAATACTTATGACAGGTGATATATATATGGGGGGGATACTTATGACAGGTGATATATATATGGGGGGATACTTATGACAGGTGATATATATATGGGGGGGGGATACTTATGACAGGTGATATATATATGGGGGGGATACTTATGACAGGCGATATATATATAGGGGGGGATACTTATGACAGGTGATATATATATGGGGGGGGGATACTTATGACAGGTGATATATATATGGGGGGGAATACTTATGACAGGTGATATATATATGGGGGGGATACTTATGACAGGTGATATATATATGGGGGGGATACTTATGACATGTGATATATATATGGGGGGGGGGATACTTATGACAGGTGATATATATATGGGGGGGGGGGGATACTTATGACAGGTGAATATATATATATATATATATATATATATATATATGGGGGGGGATACTTATGACAGGTGATATATATATATATATGGGGGGGGATACTTATGACAGGTGATATATATATGGGGGGGGATACTTATGACAGGTGATATATATATATGGGGGGGATACTTATGACAGGTGATATATATATGGGGGGGGGATACTTATGACAGGTGATATATATATGGGGGGGGGATACTTATGACAGGTGATATATATATGGGGGGGGGGATACTTATGACAGGTGATATATATATGGGGGGGATACTTATGACAGGTGATATATATATATGGGGGGGAATACTTATGACAGGTGATATATATATGGGGGGGATACTTATGACAGGTGATATATATATGGGGGGGGGATACTTATGACAGGTGATATATATGGGGGGGGATACTTATGACAGGTGATATATATATGGGGTGGATACTTATGACAGGTGATATATATATGGGGGGGATACTTATGACAGGTGATATATATATGGGGGGGGATACTTATGACAGGTGATATATATATATATGGGGGGGATACTTATGACAGGTGATATATATATATATGGGGGGGATACTTATGACAGGTGATATATATAGGGGGGGGATACTTATGACAGGTGATATATATATATATATATATTATGGGGGGGATACTTATGACAGGTGATATATATATATATATGGGGGGGATACTTATGACAGGTGATATATATATATATGGGGGGGATACTTATGACAGGTGATATATATATGGGGGGGGATACTTATGACAGGTGGGGGGAGGGGATGTATATAATCTCACAGGTGACATGTATATCGGTGGGGGGGAGGGGTGTCTATAGTGTATTGGGGGGAGGGGTGTATATAGGTGGGGGGGGAGGGGTGTATATAGGTGGGGGGAGGGGTGTATATACTGACAGGTGGGGGAAGGGATGTATATAGGTGGGGGAAGGGATGTATATAGGTGGGGGGGAGGGGAGTATATACTGACAGGTGGGGGGGAGGGGTGTCTATAGGTGGGGGAGGGGTGTATATAGTGTATTGGGGGGAGGGGTGTCTATAGAAGCTCACAGGTGACGATGGGTTTGTTCTCCATGGTGTACAGCACTCCCGGGTCTCCGGCTTCCCCGGGCTCCGCCCCTTCCATGGGCCCCTCCGGTCACCGCTCCATCCTGGGCCCTCAGCTGCCGCGCACTCACTTCCGGCTTCCTCCTGACCCCGACTTCCGGCTTCGGCGCCGCCTCCTCATTGGTCACAGGATTGGAGGTGTGTCTCTGGACGGCTGAAGTTTGATTAGTGGTGACGTCATGACGTTGGCGGGAGTGAACGAGGCCGCCATGTTTGTTGTGGGCAGCCCGGTATATGGCTGCAATGGGCATCTCACACAGTTGTTGTGTCATGTATACAGAGCTCCTCCCCTCCATACACCCCTCAGCCTGTTACCATGGCAACACTAGGAGGTTAGGTTGGTCCTGTCCTTCTAATGGAGAACCCCAACTATCCCCTGTGTGTGTGTGTAAGGATACTGAGCCATGGGGGTCCACAGAGAGAGGGGCCCCACCATCAGTCAGGGGCCCGGGACCCCGACACTCATCTCCTCTGTACAGGGGAGGACCCAACCCACCAATAAAAAGAATGATATATTCCCTATTAACACCTGTCCACAGAATCGATCAGATTCCAATCTCTCCACCATGGCCAACACCAAAGATCTGTCCAAGGATGTCGGGGAGAAGATTGTAGACCTACACAAGGCTGGAATGAGCTACAAGACCATCGCCAAGCAGCTTGGTGAGAGGGTGACAACCAGTTGGTGGGATTATTCACAAATGGAAGAAACACAAAATAACGGTCGATCTCCCTCGGTCTGGGGCTCCATACAAGATCTCACCTTGTGGAGGTTCAATGATCATGAGAACGATGAGGAATCAGCCCAGAACTACACGGGAGAACCTTCTCAATGATCTCAGCTGGGACCATAGTCACCAAGAAAACAATCGGTAACACACTACACCGTGAAGGACTGAAATCCTGCAGCCCCCGCAAGGTCCTCCTGACCAGGAAATCACATGTACAGGTCCATCTGAAGATCACTAATGAAGATCGAATGATTCCGAGGAGAACTGGGGGAAAGTGTTGTGGTCAGAGGAGACCAAAATCGAGATCTTTGGCATCAACTCAACTCACCGTGTTTGGAGGAGGAGGAGGAGGAGGAGGAGGAGGAGGAGGAGGAGGAGGAGGAATGGTGCCTATGAGTATTGTGTGCACTCTGCCTTGTTACAGAACCATTGTGGGATATTATGTGTTTATGTTGATTAGTTTACTGTTTATTTACTGCTTATTATATTTATGTAGCACTAACTCTCGGTGGAGCTGCTGGTTTAAAGCGGGCTGTTACCTTCACTCTCGATACCTCTGTTTCACCGGCACCAGGTCTAGGGTTCCGTAGAGTTTACCTCTGGACGATGTAGACACCAACACTCGAGTATATTTTCCAATGCTTTAATGAACAAATGATAAAGGAAGTAGCAGGAAAGAGGTAGAAGGAAAGTTGCAGGGAAGCTCAAATACCTTCCCTTAGTATTCTTTAGAACATTCTTTGGAATTGAACACTTGTAGTTGAATGCACTCCCCTTGTGGGATTCAATCTTTGCTCGCCTGGATAGACCTCTCTCTTTTGCCTAGCAGCCAGCACGTAGCACGAACTAAAGTCTCTGCCACAGACTTGTTTGGAATAAAACCCGTACGATCCTCTGCCACAGGATGTATTGGTTTGCGATGAATGTCAGACACAGTACTTGAACCTTTAAGCCAACCGGGCAGTACTATGCAGTAAGATTACTTCAGGATACGTCCTCCAACCGAGTCACCAGGCCCCTCTCCAGACCAGCACTCTGCATGATCCTTCCATGACGGTCCTCCCCTGGGATCTTCTCAGTTGTCCAGCTTCTTCACTCAGGACAGACAACTCAGGACCATTCCTCTGCTGCTGTGGTAGGCCCCAGACAAGCTTCTGGGCCCACCCACATGCCGCAGCAACGTGGGCCTCCGGAACGGTGGACCACGAGGTGGTACTCTAACACATACCTGTCGGCCAGGAGGGCCAGCAGGTGGCTGAAAACGAACCCCTAAACATGGCGTCTGTCCCATAAATACCCTCTCCCAGAATGCAACTCAGAGGACCACCTCCACCGAGTTATCTCCGGGACAGAGGAGCATCCATACGCTTCGACACGTTGCCTTTCCAACACCGGCCCATGGTGACAACGACACCCACCGGCACAGTGTGGAACTACACGCAACTCAGCCAAGCTGGAGCAGAGGCAAATCTAACTTCACCTAACAAGTAACCCACAAGATTTACCTATCAGCGGTAGAGTACAAATCTACCAGCGCTACATACTCCCCCCCACTACAATAGACGTTGTCCTCAACGTCTGTCACAAAAAATAATAATAACTCCCAAGACTGAGAGCAGGTATTTGAGCTTAAAACTTGGATTAGGGCAAAGAAGAAGGTAAGACGGTATAGAGATATACAGTTTTAACATTTATATAACAATATGTTCACATCCGCAAAACAAAATCACATAATGACTGTCACAACCCCCACTATCTATCTAGCTGAAAATCCTAACAGCTTGATGGAGGATCCAATTGTTCCTGAAAAGAAAACAAAGTTAGAAACGCACTAAATATGTACAACATCCTCAATAACAGTTTAGGAGCAAAGTCTCATTCCAGCAGGAGAAGGACACCCTCTTCTCGTATATTTTCTCCTTTTAAAGAAACAAACTAAATTAACTTTAGAAGTCCATCCCTATATATATATTTAGGTATGTCATATCTTTAAACGAAAGAAGTCCAGCTAGTGAAAACCAAGCCTTGTATTTAGAAACACAGAGCTGAACACCAAATCTTGACCACGAAGATCTCTGAAGACTGTCACTATCTACATACCCCACAGTTCTTTATCCATAATCATCAGTAGAACCGAGGATCTGGCAATGTCAGTGATTTTCCCTGTTTATCCATTGTAGTGATAAAGTACACAATGTCATCTTTTCCGGGTCTGCAAATGACCACTTTGTCAGCATGAATGTGCCGACCATAGTTCCAGTGTAGGAAACATCCACTGAAGCGTTCATCCATAGCGACAGAATATCCAGTTTCCCGAAAAGGCTTAGGCACAGACAAATAGTCCCAAACAGCTTCACTGTACCAGAGCTCCCGGTTGGCTTAAATCTCTTGCATAATGTCCTGGGTAACATATGGGAACTCCAAACCATATTCCCTGGCCACACGCGTGTTAAGCATTCTCTGTAAACGTGCAAGTTTGGGTAACAATCTATTTTTCCCCAAACCAGGGGGCACACAAGAGTTCAATGACTTGCTCACCATAGACCCGACAGGTGTCGGCAACAAAGTAGTAACTTTAGGCAATGTCTCCCCGACCGTACTGTGTGGCTCCACACAAGGTGATGTTCTCCCAGAATTCAGGGCTGTCCATTCTGAGAAGGTTAAGGCAGAAGTAACGTCTTCACCCTGAGCCCATAACAGTTCCTGTGACATTGTCTCAAATAAATCATCATCACCGGAGAGATCCGACATGGAATCTATCTCCGAATCTCTCAACTCTTCTGCCGGCAAATATTTACACAAAGTCCCAGATACATTCCCCTGTGAACTCTCACCCGTTCCTGACGTGGACTCCTCCGGTTCGGGTAGTCTCTGGGACAGACCTCGACCACGGCCGCGGGAGGCCTTTACATATCCCACCTTCCTCTGGACAGGTACAACAGGGATAGGCGTAGTGGACGCGGAAATCAAGGTAATGTCCGCTGATGAGTCGGTTACCGCAGCATCTCTCTCAGGAACACTTTCGGCGACAACAGGCAAAATCACGGCCTGCCGTTCTTTTTCAGCAGTAGTAGCAGCTTCTACTGTGGCGATACCTGTAGCCCAGTCCATACGATAAGCACAGGGCGACATGGTAGGTTGCTCCACCACAAACAAGTATTCTCCACATTGCGAGCAGCGAACAAATGGCAAAGCATGCCCAGTTCTTCCATATCTCCAACTGTATAAAGGACAAACCTTCCCTGCGGTTTCAGACGAATGCCGGTATCTGTAAGCAAGGTTCCGGTCAGCATAGCACCCGCAGCGGCGCTGGTAGTGAACATCTTAGGCCCCACAGTTGGTTGCATCACCGAAAAAGACATGGCCACACTCTGATCTTCTCAGCACGATCACGAGGCCTCTCTTCTTCTCTGGCGCCAACACACACATACACGCGTCCCACGCGGTATCAAGTAGGCTAGGCTCCTCCCACTTGTTCCTCTAATCATGTAGCTCCCGGGCTTTCACTGGAGCCCACCGCCTACGCAGTCAGAAATAAAGTCCTGCAACTTTTAACCTCTTCTTCTCCTGAGAAACTGACAAAGTCCAGCTCTCACCGTAAACTCCCGACGAAACACCTCTCCAGGCTACGAGAACTGATGGCCACCAAATCCCGGACGAGCCCCCACATGTAGCACTAACTCTTGGTGGAGCTGCTGGTTTAAAGCGGGCTGTTACCTTCACTCTCGATACCTCTGTTTCACCGGCGCCGGGTCTAGGGTCCCGTTGAGTCTCCGGACGTTATAAGCACCCAACAATCTTGATTAGGTTTTCCAATGCTTTAATAAACGAACAAGGGAAGTAGCAGGAAAGAGGCAGAAGGAAAGTTGCAGGGAAGATCAAATACCTTTCTTTAGTATTCTTTAGAACATTCTTTGGAATTGAACACTTGTAGTTAAATGCAGTCCCCGGGTGGGATTGAATCTTTGCCCGCCTGGATAGGCCTCTCTCACTTGCCTAGCAGCCAGTACGCAGCACGAACAAAAGTCTCTGCCACAGACTTGTCTGGAATAAAACCCGTACGATCCTCTGCCACAGGATGTATTGATTTGTGATGAATGTCAGACACAGTACTTGAACCTTTAAGCCAACCCGGCAGTACTATGCAGTAAGATTACTTCAGGATACGTCCTCCAACCGAGTCACCAGGCCCCTCTCCAGACCAGCACTCTGCATGATCCTTCCATGATGGGTCCTCCCCTGGGATCTCCTCGGCTGTCCAGCTTCTTCACTCAGGATAGAAAGCTCAGGACCATTCCTCTGCTGCTGTGGTAGGCCCCAGACAGGCTTCTGGGCCCACCCACACGCCACAGGCCTCCGGAAAGGAGGACCACGAGGTAGTACTCTTAACGCATACCTGTCGGCCAGGAGGGCCAGCAGGTGGCTGAAAATGAACCCCTAAACATGGCGTCTGTCCCATAAATACCCTCTCCCAGAATGCAACTCGGAGGACCACCTCCACCGAGTTGTCTCCGGGACAGAGGAGCACTCATAGGCTTCAACACGCTGCCTTTCCAACACCAGCCAATGGTAACAACGACACCCACCGGCACAGTGTGGAACTACACGCAACTTAGCCAAGCTGGAACAGAGGCAAATCTAACTTCCTCCAACAAATGACCCACTAGATTTACCTATCAGCGGTAGATTAAAAATCTACCAGCGCTACATTTATGTTTATGTTGGCTGTTCCTTAGTAGGGATGAGCTTCGAGTTTGACTCAAACATCGGCTGTTCGATCTTTCGACGAAGATCAAACATTATGGGGCGTTCGCGCCAAATTCGAGCGGCGCGTCACGCCCCATAATGCACTGCGTCATCGCAGTGCATTGCAGGCTGATGATTGGCCATGCATGCACTATGACCCGCATGCTTTGGCCAATCACAGCGCCGTAAGCAAAGAGAGCCATACTTGGCCAAAGGCAGTTTATTCATTTAGCTCGATCTCACTGCAGACCATTCCTGCAGTACTATTTCTAATATACTTCAGGCAGGCAGGTGATTCAGTTAGCTGCAGTGTATTTGGTATATACAGTGGGGACGGAAAGAATTCAGACGCCCTTAAATTTTTCACTCTTTGTTATATTGCAGCCATTTGCTAAATTCATTTATGTTCATTTTTTCCTCATTAATGCACACACAGCACCCCATATTGTACACACAGCACCCCATATTGTACACACAGCACCCCATATTGTACACACAGCACCCCATATTGTACACACAGCCCCCCATATTGTACACAGCCCCCCATATTGTACACACAGCACCTCATATTGTACACATAGCACCCCATATTGTACACACAGCCCCCCATATTGTACACACAGCCCCCCATATTGACAGAAAAACACAGAATTGTTGACATTTTTGCAGATTTATTAAAAAAGAAAAACTGAAATATCACATGGTCCTAAGTGTTCAGACCCTTTGCTCAGTATTTAGTAGAAGCCCCTTTTGATGAGTCTTTTTGGGAAAGATACAAGTTTTTCACACCTGGATTTGGGGATCCTCTGCCATTCCTCCTTGCAGATCCTCTCCAGTTCTGTCAGGTTGGATGGTAAACGTTGGCGGACGGCCATTTTTAGGTCTCTCCAGAGATGCTCAATTGGGTTTAAGTCAGGGCTCTGGCTGGGCCATTCAAGAACAGTCACGGAGTTGTTGTGAAGCCACTCCTTCATTATTTTAGCTGTGTGCTTAGGGTCATTGTCTTGTTGGAAGGCAAACCTTCGGCCCAGTCTGAGGTCCTGAGCACTCTGGAGAAGGTTTTCGTCCAGGACATCCCTGTACTTAGCCGCATTCATATTTCCCTCGATTGCAACCAGTCGTCCTGTCCCTGCAGCTGAAAAACACCCCCACAGCATGATGCTGCCACCACCACGCTTCACTGTTGGGACTGTATTGGACAGGTGATGAGCAGTGCCTGGTTTTCTCCACACACACCACTTAGAATTAAGACCAAAAAGTTCTATCTTGGTCTCATCAGACCAAAGAATCTTATTTCTCACCATCTTGGAGTCCTTCAGGTGTTTTTTTTAGCAAACTCCATGCAGGTTTTCTTGTGTCTTGCACTGAGGAGAGGCTTCTGTCGGGTCGCTCTGCCATAAAGCCCCGACTGGTGGAGGGCTGCAGTGATGGTTGACTTTCTACAACTTTCTCCCATCTCCCGACCATCTCTGGAGCTCAGCCACAGTGATCTTTGGGTTCTTCTTTACCTCTCTCACCAAGGCTCTTCTCCCCCAATAGCTCAGTTTGACCGGACGGCCAGCTCTAGGAAGGGTTCTGGTCGTCCCAAACGTCTTCCATTTAAGGATTATGGAGGCCACTGTGCTCTTAGGAACCTTAAGTGCAGCAGAAATTTTTTGTAACCTTGGCCATATCTGTGCCTTGCCACAGTTCTGTCTCTGAGCTCTTCAGGCAGTTCCTTTGACCTCATGATTCTCATTTGCTCTGACATGCACTGTGAGCTGTAAGGTCTTATATAGACAGGTGTGTGGCTTTCCTAATCAAGTCCAATCAGTATAATCAAAAGCAGCTGGACTCAAATGAAGGTGTAGAACCATCTCAAGGATGATCAGAAGAAATGGACAGCACCTGAGTTATATATATATATGAGTATCACAGCAAAGGGTCTGAATACTTAGGAGCATAAGATATTTCAGTTTTTCTTTTTTAATAAATCTGCAAAAATGTCAACAATTCTGTGTTTTTCTGGCAATATGGGGTGCTGTGTGTACAATATGGGGTGCTGTGTGTACATTAATGAGGCGCTGTGTGTACAATATGGGGGGCTGTGTGTACAATATGGGGTGCTGTGTGTACATTAATGAGGCGCTGTGTGTACAATACGGGGTGCTGTGTGTACAATATGGGGTGCTGTGTGTACAATATGGGGTGCTGTGTGTACATTAATGAGGCGCTGTGTGTACAATACGGGGTGCTGTGTGTACAATATGGGGTGCTGTGTGTACAATATGGGGTGCTGTGTGTACAATATGGGGTGCTGTGTGTACAATATGGGGTGCTGTGTGTACATTAATGAGGAAAAAAATGAACCTAAATGATTTTAGCAAATGGCTGCAATATAACAAAGATTGAAAATTTTAAGGGGGTCTGAATACTTTCCGTCCCCACTGTATATACATCCCGGCTTCGTATATTATATATACACTGTATCCTCTGTATCCTGTGTAGCTAGATCTCACTGCAGGCCATTCCTGGTGTACGTATTCAAATACACTTCAAATACGTATTCAAATACACTTTCAGGCAGGAAGGCCAGGCAGCTTATTCAGTGATCTGCAGTGCATAAAATATATATACTGTCTCCTACATATATATCCACTGCATTCCAGTCTAGCCAAGCCTATACCTGACTACAGGCCATTTCTGGTGTACGTTTTCAAATACACTTTCAGGCAGGCAAGTGATTCAGTGATCTGCAGTGCATAAAAAAAATATATATATACTGTCTCCTACATATATATCCACTGCATTCTAGTCTAGCCAAGCCTATATCTGACTGCAGGTAGTTCCTGGTGTAGGTTTTCAAATACACTTTCAGGCAGGCAGGTGATTCAGTGATCTGCAGTGCATAAAATATATATACTATCTGTCTCCTACATATATATCCACTGCATTCTAGTCTAGCCAAGCCTATACCCAGGGGCGGACTGACAACTCATGGGGCCCTCGGGCAATAGGAGATTATGGGGCCCCCGGGCAATAGGAGATTATGGGGCCCCCGGGCAATAGGAGATTATGGGGCCCCCGGGCAATAGAAGATTATGGGGCCACACAGTATACACACACACACACACACACACACACACACACACAATATACACACACACACAGTATACACACACTGAAAAGGTACTGGAGAGGCGGGGCAGCTATAATCTTGGGATCTTTAAAAAAAACAAACAAAAAAAAAAACAGATTTTTACATACTTTCCCTGGTTTTATTGAGGCTGGCAACCCTGATGGGGCCCCTTAGTGGCATGGGGCCCTCGGGCAGTGCCCGAGAGCCCGAATGGTCAGTCCGCTCCTGCCTATAGCTGACTACAGGCCATTCCTGGTACATTTTCAAATACACTTTCAGGCAGGTGATTCAGTGATCTGCAGTGCATAAAGATTGTGTGTATGTATGTATGTATATATATATATATATATATATATATATATATATATATATATATATATATATACACACACATATACATATACACAGTCTCCTACATATATATCCACTGCATTCTAGTCTAGCCAAGCCTATACTTGACTGCAGGCCATTCCTGGTGTACATTTTCAAATACACTTTCACGCAGGCAGGCAGGTGATTCAGTGATCTGCAGTGCATAAAATATATATATATACACACTGTCTCCTACATATATATCCACTGCATTCTAGTCTAGCCAAGCCTACTGGTGTACATTTTCAAATACACTTTCACGCAGGCAGGCAGGTGATTCAGTGATCTGCAGTGCATAAAATATATATATATATATATATATATATATATACACACACTGTCTCCTACATATATACCCACTGCATTCTAGTCTAGCCAAGCCTATACATACCTGACTACAGGCCATTCCTGGTGTACGTTTTCAAATACACTTTCAGGCAGGCAGGCGATTCAGTAATCTGCATTGCATAACATATATATACAGTCTCCTACATATATATCCACTGCATTCTAGTCTAGCCAAGCCTATACCTGACTGCAGCCATTCCTGGTGTAATTCTTCTAGTAAACTTCAGGCTGTGTTTTGCTAATCCAAATTTTCAGCATGTCTGGAAGGCCACCAAGGAAAGGCAGAAGCTCACAGGCCACTAAAAGAGGGCAAGCAGGCTCTGTGTCTACAGCCAACAGTGCTGGTGGTGGACACGGTGCATCCTCAGCACATGGCCGTGGGGCACACTTGTCCCTTTTTTCGGCAGCTGGCCATGTTGAGCCACAACATGCAGAAGAGTTGGTAGAGTGGATGACAAAGCCGTCCTCATCCTCTTCATCCTCTGTCACCCAGGCTAAGAGAAATTTGGCTGCCAATGCAGCTGCCAAAGCAGCCTATTCCATCAGCTCAGTGGCATCATTCACTCCTTCCCTAGTCCCACCATCATGTCCTGAGGAGTCCCCCGAATTGTTCGACCACAGTGTCGGGTACATGCTGCAGGAGGATGTGCATTGTTTTGAAGGCTCCGATGATGGTACCCAGGTTGAGGATGAAGGCAGTAACGTGAGCCCAGAGAGAGGGGGTGCCCAAGAAGGACAAGAAACTGGCAGTCATGTTCCCCCAGCTGCAGCATACTGCCAGGTTTGCTCCAGTGGCGAGGAGGGAGGGGATGATGAGGTCACTGACTCTACATGGGTGCCTGATAGAAGAGAGGAGGAGGAGAAGGCACATCTCCAATGAGGCAGGATGCCCTCCAGGGGCCAGCTTAAGGACAGCCAACCGACTGCATCACATCGCAGAGCTCCACATGTGCAGGGCGCTGCTGACTCCGCGCGTTTTTTCAAAAGTTCTGTGGTGTGGGCCAGAAGTTCTTTAGTGTGGGCCTTTTTTGAGACGTGTGCAGCAGATCGCACCATTTCTGTTTGCAACATATGTCTGAAGCGTATCAAGCGTGGCCAAAACAGCAGCCACTTGGGCAACACATGCTTGACCAGACATATGTCGAGCTCCCATGCAGTCCATTGGCAACAGTACTTAAAAGACCCACACCAAAGAACAAGGCGGACCTCTCCTTGCTCCTCATCAGCTGGGATCTCCAACCCCACTATACCTTCAGTCCTCTCAGAGACTTGTACTGAGAGGAATGAAGGTGTAGAATTAGGTGTCCCAAGCACTTGCGGGCAATCTGCTAGCGGTACACCTAAATCCGATTGTAGCAGGCAAATTTCCCTACCCCAGTTGCTAAACCGGCGAAAGAAATCGGTCCCAGCCATCCACATGCTCAGCGTCTGAATGCTATTTTGGCTAAATTGCTAGCACTCCAACTGCTGTCTTTTCAGCTGGTAGACTCTGCCCCCTTTTGGAATGTGCGGTACCTCAGTGGCAGGTTCCCAAACGCCATTTTTTTTTTTGGAAGGCCATTCCGGCTCTCTACTGGCATGTGGAAGGCTATATCTTGGCCTCGTTGGGCAGGGCTGTCAGCGGCTGTCATATTACCGCTGACTCATGGTCCTGCAGGCATGGAGAGGGATGTTACCGTTCTTTCACGGCACACTGGGTAACCCTTTTGGCAGCTGGGAAGGATGCAGGACAGGGTGCAGTAATGTTGGAACTTGATTCTAAAATGCTGGTAGTGGTGATTCTGCCACACCTCTCTCCTCCACCCCCTCCTCTTCTTCTTCCTCTATGGCCTCCTTCTGTGCAGATTTGTCCTCGGAACCAGTGGTGCTCCGTAGGCGTTCTAGGGGCTACGCAAGTACTCAGGCATAAAGATGCCATGCGGTGCTTGAGTTGGTCTGCTTAGGGGACAGGAGCCACACTGGGGCAGAGATTCTGGCAGCTCTGCAGGGGCAGGCTCAGAGGTGGTTGACGCCACGCCATCTTCAGCCAGGAACGGTGGTTTGCGACAATGGCACCAACCTCCTCTCCACCCTCCGACAGGGACACTTCACCCATGTTCCCTGCTTGGCTCACGTCCTTAATTTGGTGGGTCAGCAGTTCTTGTGCAGGTACCCGGACTTATAGAATCTCCTGAGGCAGGCCAGGAAAGTCTGTGAGCATTTCCGCCGGTCATATAATGCCAGTGCTCGGCTGGCTGACCTTCAAAAGGAATGCAACCTGCCCAAGAACTGCCTCATCTGTGATATGCCCACCAGGTGGAACTCAATGTTGGCAATGCTGCAGCGGCTGCACACACAGCAGAGGGCCATCAATAAGTACCTGTGCGAGTATGGCACCTGGACAGGGTCAGGGGGAGCTTGGCTTTTTTTCACCACGCCAGTGGCTAATGATCAAGGATGCATGCACTGTCCTGTCACCATTTGAGGAGGCCACGAGGATGGTGAGCAGTGACAGTGCATGCATCAGCGATACTGTCCCTCTTGTCTTCCTGTTGGAGCACACGCTGCGTGGAATAATGGACAGGGAACTTGAGGCAGAACAGAGGAAAGAAGAGGAGGACTTCCTTACCTCTCAAGGCCCCCTTTATCCAGTCAGTATTCCTGCAGGCCCGCCGATCACACAGGAAGAGGAGGAGGTGGAGGATTATGTCAGCATGGAGGTAGAGCCTGGCACTCAGCATCAGCAGCAGTCTTCAAAGGATTGTTTTCAGTCCCCAGAAACCCATGGACTTGTACGTTGTTCGGAGGAGGTGGCTGCGGATCATGTCATTCTTAGTGACCCAGAGGACTCCGGATCGAATGCCTCAGCAAACCTACGCTGCATGGCCTCCCTGATCCTGCAAAGCCTGCGAAAGGACCCTCGGATTCATGGTATCAAGGAGAGGGATCAGTACTGGCTGGCAACCTTTCTTGATCCACGTTACAAAGGTAAGGTTGCGGAACTTATCCAGTCTTCGCAGAGGGAGCAGAGGATGAAACATCTTCGGGAGGCCTTGCAGAAAGGTTTGTGCAATGCGTTTCCAGAGCCTGGGAGGTTACAATTTCCTGGTCCTCCTGGACAACGTGTTGCTGAGGCTTCGGTCAGTCAAAGAAGGAGCGGTGGAGAAGGTGGCCGTCTGACCGATGCGTTCAGACAATTTTTTAGTTTGCAGCCCCAAGGTCTGTTCGGATCCAGCAACCATCGCCAGCGTCTGATTTACATGGTGCAGGAATACCTTGGGGCAAAATCAGACTTGGAGACCTTTCCAACCGAAAATCCTCTGGTTTACTGGGTCTTGAGGATGAATCACTGGCCAGAGCTTGCACAGTATGCAATTGAACTACTGGCCTCTCCTGCATCCAGCGTTCTATCTGAACGCACATTCAGTGCTGCTGGAGGCTTTGTAACCAATCACAGAGTGCGCCTGTCCACAGACTCGGTTGATCGGCTCACCTTCATAAAAATGAATCAGTCTTGGATCACTAGCTACCAAGCACCTGATGCTGATGTAACCGATTATTTAACCGATTAACCAATTTTTTATGAATGTCAGATCCCTTGAAGACTGCCTATGGTGATGCTGAGTGACTATCCTATTCCTCCTCAATGTTCATGTTGATAGCTTCTAAGAACATTTTTGGTTCTGGGCACTAGCGCCTAAAGCCAAATTTTTCGTCCCCTGTTTAACAGGGGCGTGTAATTACAATTTTTGCTGTAATATTGTGCAGCAGGGCTTGTTCCTGCGCTCAACTAGAGTATCTGTGAGGGGTTGCAGTGTTTTGGCACCACCACCGCCACCTAAGGGCCAATATTTCTGCCTCTGTATAACAGGGGCACGTAATTACAATTTTTGCTGTAATATTTCGCAGCAGGGCACGTTCCTGCGCTCAACTAGAGTATCTGTGAGGGGTTGTAGTTTTGTGGCACCACCACCACCGCTGCGGCCTAAGGCCCAATTTTTCTGCCCCTGTATAACAGGGGCGGGTAATTACAATTTTTGCTGTAATATTTCGCAGCAGGGCTCCTTCCTGCGCTCATCTAGAGTATCTGTGAGGGGTTGTAGTGTTGTGGCATCAGTGCCTAAGGCCCAATTTTTCTGCCCCTGTTTTACAGGGGCATGTAATTACAATTTTTGCTGTAATATTTCACAGCATGGCCCATTCCTGCGCTCAACAAGAGTATCTGTGAGGCTTTACAGTGTTGTGCCACCACCACCGCCTAAGGTCCAATTTTTCTGCCCCTGTTTAACATGGGCGCGTAATTACAATTTTTGATCTAATATTTCACAGCAGGGCTCGTTCCTGCGCTCAACAGAATATGTGAGGGGTTACAGTATTGTGGCACCACCACCACTGCCTAAGACCCAGTCTTTCTGCCCCTGTTTAACAGGGGTGCGTAATTACAATTTTTGATCTAATATTTAACATCATGGCCCGTTCCTGCGCCCACCAAGAGTAACTTTGAGGGCTTACAGTGTTGTGGCAACACCACCACCACACCACCAAAGGCCCAATTTTTCTTCCCCTGTTCAACAGATGCATGTAATTATAATCTTTGATCTAATATTTCACAGCAGGGCTCATTCCAGCGCCCACCAAGAGTAACTGTGAGGGCTTACAGTGTTCTGGTAACACCTAAGGCTGAAATTTCTGCAGAGTATATAGGGCAGGCTGTATAGTATATACAGGCGGTCCCCTACTTTCAAACATCCGACTTACAAACAACTCCTACTTACAAAACGTGGGGAGACAACAGGAAGTGAGATGAAATCTACCCCTAGGAAGGGAAATTCTCTCCTGCAAGAGTTAATATGGGGAAAAAGGTGTCTCTTCTCCACTGATGCTTTATCACCAATCCTTGTTTCACTAATAACCCAAAATTTTCAAAATCCATTTGTCATTGGGACAGAAAGTGAGGTGAAATCTTCTGAAGAGGAGCACAGACAGCAAAACAAATGATTAAAAATAGATTTTTTGGCTGGAGATACACTTAAAAAATGTACCTGTTCCAAATTACCGATTCTTAAGAACAACAGAACTTAAGAACAAACCTACAGTCCCTATCTTGTTTTTAACCCAGGGACCGCCTGTATATTGCTGTTCAGAGTATATAGGGTCTGGGTACCCCACGCCTTTTTTTTTTTTTAAATTTGGGTGCGGGGTTCCCTTAATAACCATACAAGACCCAAAGGGCCTGGTAATGGGCTGGGGGGTACCCATGCCATTTTTCTCAATAATTGCCATCCATATTGCCATTACATTAAAGCCGCAAGCAGTTTTAAATGACTTTTTTTTCCTTTAAAAATGACATTTTGTGCAGGGACTGTTCTAAACACAGGAAACATGCGCCACTTTACAAGCATACTATAGACACCCCCCAGGTACGATATTTAAAGGAATATTACACTTTTATTTTTTTCACTTTAAGCATCATTAAAATCACTGCTCCTGGAAAAACAGACATTTTTAAAACTTTCTTTTGCATTGATACATGTCCCCTGGGGCAGGACCCGGGTCCCCAAACACTTTTTAGGACAATAACTTGCATATCAGCCTTTAAAATTCGCACTTTTGATTTCTCATGTTCGAGTCCCATAGACTTTAACGGTGTTCGAAAGTTCGCGCAAACTTTCGGTCCGGGGTGTTCGGCTCATCCCTATTCCTTAGATCTGCTGTTTACAGTTTGCATGGTTAGGATAATGTGATTACATTCTTACGTGATCTAGCATGGTATATATTCTGTGTGAGAGTTTAAAATAAAGTCAGTTCCAGTTTGCACCTAAGTTAGTGTCAGCTAGTATCTTGGGTGCAATATTCCAATATAATACCTGATTCCGGGATGCAGACTGGAGGAAGCTGTATCTGGACGGAGGCTCCCAAGCTGGGTGCTGGATGGTTCCATCACACCCACCCCCCCGGTACCCAAATCAGACCCCTCAGCAATGGGGACTGCCATTTCACATCACATCCCTCCATTACCCATCTCAGAGTCTGATGCATGGGATGCAACATTTCCCTTCACATCCCCTGAGGAACCACCACACATTTTAGTCTTCCTGTCCATGGAGACCATCATTCCACCAGACATCCCTGCCCCTGACAACTTAGACTCCCTATCTCCAGGGACTAACAACCCTAACAACTCAGAATCCCCACCCCAAGGACCAACATTCCCCCTTCACTTCCCCTGAGGAACCACCACACATTTTAGTCTTCCTGTCCATGGAGACCATCATTCCACCACCCTTTCCTGCCCCCAACAACTTAGACATCCCCATCCCTAACAACTCAAAATTCCCACCCCAAGGACCAACATTCCCCTTCACTTCCCCTAAGGACTACCCAACTCAGACGACCCCCCCCCCCCATCCATGGGGACCATCATTCCACCTCACATCCCCTCCTCCATTGCTCTTATTTCAATTTATAACCCCACCCCCACCTCACAATCCACAGCTCCAGGGACGAACATTCCACCCCACACTCTCCACCCCTGAGGGCCATTATTTTACTTCACATCCCCCACCCCCTGGAACCATCATTCCACTTCCCTTCCCCCAAGAAACAACCATTTCATTCACACTCCCCACCCCCAGGGACCAACAGCTCAATTCCCACTCCCTTTCCTGGGGGCCAGCAGCTCACATAGCAATCACTCTACAACCCCCCCCCCCATCCTTAGGGTTGGAGAAGTGTGATGCCTTTACACTTCCCCGGCTCCCAGAGGAGAGCAGAGCATGGTATTCATCATAGACATGTTTCTGGGCTCAAACTGGGGCAGTCTATGCAGCGGGAGGAGCCTGGAACTGTGTTTTAATTGGGCAATGGGGGGATTTAGGGGCGTTAGCTGTAGAAGTTGAAAAGTGTAGACAAAGAGAACCTGTGTGCCCTTAAAACGTGTGTCAGCGATTGCTCTTCTAGTGTCTTACATGGAATGCTGGCCTCTTTATGCAGAGTCTCTAGAGGAGCCTCCTCTTTCCATGCACCCCAAAAGTCTGGAGGTGAGAGGTATGTGTGCGGGGAATAGATGTATCTTTCATGACCAACTGCCACTTCATACCCCCAACCTTGTGACTGACCACCTACTTTACCATCCTCCATCCCCGGGCCACTCGCATCGCCCCCTCTGTCCCTTTAACTGATCAGCCAATTCACATTCTCCATCCCTGAGACTGGCCACCCATTTCGCACCCACCGTCCCCAGGACTGGCCACACACATTGCACCCTCCGTCCTTGGGACTGGCCACCCACTTCACACCCTCCATCTTCAGCCTGGCCACCCACTTTACACCCTCCATCCTCAGGACTGGCCACCCACATTGCACCCTCTACTGCGGGACTGACCACCCACTTCACACCCTCCGTCTTCAGCCTGGCCACCCACTTTACACCCTCCATCCCCAGGACTGATCAGGCAAATCACACTCTCCCTGAACAACCACTCAGCTGATACTTGCAGGACTGACCACCCACTTCCCACCATCCATTCCCGGTATGGATCAGTCAATTTACACTCTCCCTGCATTACTATTCAATTCTCACATCCCATTTCTGGGACTGGCCATCCACTTCACACCATCTATCCCCAGGCGTTATCAACCAATTGGCACACCCAACTTTTGGCTCTGGCCAGCCGATTTACAAGAGATCAAATTCTTTATTGCTCATGTGTAAGGTAAAGTCTACAGGCTTGGAAATATCAGTTTGTAAATTGATAGAAAACTGGCCAAAAGACAGAATTCAGAGAGTCGTGGTTAATGATTTAATTGTTTAATTGATTTAATGGTTTACTCTATTGGTCTAAGGTTATCAGTGGTGTACCCCAAGGTTCAGTGTTGGGACCCTTACTTTTTAATATCTTTATAAATGATATTGGGTCTGGAATTAAAAGTAACATTTCAGTCTTTGCAGATGACACCAAGCTATGCAGTGGAATAACGTCCTTACAGGATGTCTCCAACTTACAAGCCAACCTCAATGCACTAATTGAAGTGGCAAATGAGGTTTAATGTTGATAAATGTAACGTTCTGCAATTGGGGGCTAAGAATATGCATCATATATACTAAGGGGAGTACAACTGGGGGAATCCATAGTGGAGAAGGATCTGGGGGTTTTGGTAGATCATAAGCTCAATAATAACATGCAATGCCAAGCTGTGGTTTCCAAAGTGAGCAAAGTCCTTTCTTGTATAAGAGAAGTATGGACTCCAGAGAGAGAGATATCATCTGTACAAATCATTAGTAAGACCTCATCTGGAATATGCAGTCCAGTTTTTGGCTCCAGTTCTCAAAAAGGATATCAGGGAACTGGAGAAAGTGCAGAGAAGGGCAACCAAACTGATAAGAGGCATGGAGGAGCTCAGCTATGAGGAAAGATTAGAGGAACTAAACTTATTCTCTACTGAGATTAAGGGGGATATGATCTCCATGTATAAATACATAAGGGGGGGATATGAGCTCCATGTATCAATACATAATGGGGATATGATCTTCATGTATAAATACATAAGGGGGGATATGATCTCCATGTATAAATACATAAGGGGGGATATGATCTCCATGTATAAATACATAAGGGGGGATATGATCTCCATGTATAAATATATAAGGGGGGATATGATCTCCATGTATAAATACATAAGGGGGGATATGATCTCCATGTATAAATATATAAGGGGGGATATGATCTCCATGTATAAATATATAAGGGGGGATATGATCTCCATGTATAAATACATAAGGGGGATATGATCTCCATGTATAAATACATAAGGGGGGATATGATCTCCATGTATAAATACATAAGGGGGGATATGATCTCCATGTATAAATACATAAGGGGGGATATGATCTCCATGTATAAATACATAAGGGGGATATGATCTCCATGTATAAATACATAAGGGGGATATGATCTCCATGTATAAATACATAAGGGGGGATATGATCACCATGTATAAATACATACGGGGGGGGATATGATCTCCATGTATAAATACATAAGGGGGGATATGATCTCCATGTATAAATACATAAGGGGTCCATATAGTGAACTTGGTGTTGAGTTATTCACTTTAAGGTCATCACAGAAGACAAGGGGGACTCTTTATATCTAGAGGAAAAGAGATTTCATCTCCAAATACGGAAAGGTTTCTTCACGGTGAGAGCTGTGAAAATGTGGAATAGACTCCCTCCAGAGGTGGTTCTGGTAGATTGCTTTAAGAAAGGTCTGGATTCTTTCCTAAATGTACAGAATATAACTGGGTACGAATATTTATAGGTAAAGTTGATCCAGGGAAAATCGGATTGCCTCACGGGGGATCAGGAAGGATTTTTTCCCCGCTGTAGCAAATTGGATCATGCTTTTCTGTTTTTTTTTTTTTGCCTTCCTCTGGATCAACCGTGGGTGAAGAATTGTGTACATGGTACTGTATTTTTTTTTTTTTGGTTGAACTGGATGGACTTGTGTCTTTTTTCAACCTGAGTAACTATGTAACATCCATCCCCGGGACTGATAAGCCAATCACACTCTTCCTAGAGACAACCACTTAGTTCTCACTTGTGGGTCTGGACGCCCACTTCCTACCATGCATCCCCCGAACTGATCAGCCAGTTCATACCCTCTATAGACGGCCACTCAAACGATGATTCTGCGACTGGCCATCCACTTCTTGCCCTCCATTCCCAGTATGGAGCACTCAGTTCTCATTTCCAACCTCTGGGACCGGCCTCCCACTTCACACCATCCGTGCCCAGGACTGACCACCCAAAATACACTTCCATCTTCTGAGACCGGTCACCCATTTTGCACAGTCTATTCTCAGGGCTGATCACCCAGATCACACGCTCTGTAGACAGCTACTCAGATGACACTTCCAACTTCTGGGACTGGCGACTCACTTTACACCATCCAGCCCCGAGACTAACCACCCCGCTGACACTTCCAACTTCTGGGACTGGCCACCATCTTCACACCATCCATCCCTGGAACCGATTAGCCAATTCGCACTCTCCCTGGACAACCACTTAACTGATACTTGCGAGACTGGCCACCCACTTCTCACCATCCACTCCCAGTATGGTTCAGCCATTTCACACTCTCTGTAGACAGCGACTCAGTTGACACTTCCAAATTCTGGGACTGGCCACTCACTTCACACCATCCAGCCACAGGACTGGCCACCTCACTGACGCTGGTAACCCGATGACGAAACACATAGGGTAAAGCCGGAATACAAACCACGGCAATCTTGTTTGTGGGAAGGACCAGAGCTAATATCAATCTATATGCCTGTACACTGTATATCATACATCTTGTAAGTGCAAGCTTTTCATTAAATCTTTCTGATTTTAATTGACTTACACGATGAAGAGTGTTCTTCTCTTTTGATGAACATATCAGCACATGGAGATTCTATGTCCTACATATGCTGGGGAATATTGCCATCCACATTGTCCTGCTACAATTACAGTGAATGAATCCAAGGCCTTGCTGAACACTCAAATATCTACAAATGCCTTTCTGACCTCTCTTCCCTGAGGGTCATTATAGTTTGGTAAGTCCCCACCTTGCCTTCACTGTGGTGACTCACTGGGAGTTTGAAGTTAGTCTCTTCTGGGATACACCCTTACATTTGGTCAACAGGATCACCAGTCCCTTGGGATTGTTTTTGCTTTGTTCCTCTTTGTATGGGACGTATAATCGTTTTTTTGTTCACTTTTCAAGCATGAACTTTTTATATTGCACAGAATTTACCATATGTATCTATTAAGGGCTGTTTTTTTTTTCAATGGTTGACCAGGAACATTTGCATTGGGAATATTGCCTTGGATACCTCCTAGGATGGGGCTCACACCACAGCAGTCTGCTGCATTTGTCAATCTATTTCAGAGAGGGATATCTGGAGCCATTGCTATGTTGCGCAGATAAAGCAGAGCTTTCAGGTGTATATATATGGGGGGGGGGGGACTTGCTCCATGTGACAGTGCTGAGGCCTCATCAGCCAATCACCAGCCCTGAAACACTGTCACATGGAGGGGAGTGATGACGTCAGGCACCCGGGTAAGCTCCATCATCTTAGTACCTAGGGTGGACTCCTGCAATGGGGAGCATGGATGGGTGAGCACACGTTGCTGGGATGGGGGGGGGGGGGGGGGGGAGACCATAGGACGGCACTGTCCCTTGTCCAGACATGTGTCCAAGCTGACAGCCATTTTTTTTTTTTTTTTGAAGTCGCTAATTTTAAGCTTTTCCATCCCACAAACCTTCTCCGAAATGTTCTGCTTTTTATGTGGTGCCCAAAACTGGTCACCATATTCCACACGTGACTTGTCCAGGAAAATAGAAGGTTACCATCACATTTTTCATCTCCTTACATTACAAAATATCAGCTTCTTCCAGGCATGGAGTGGAGCTGCTTAGCTGATCAAACACCAGATCCAACCAGTCCCATTTTCCTCGGCTGGATTTCATGTGTATGGTGAAATGTTATTTCCGGGGGCCTGGAAGAAACAAAATGTATTCTGACATTCAACACAACTCCTTATTTTCTAAGGCAGCGTTTCTCAACTCCAGTCCTCAAGGCGCCCCAACCCGTCATGTTTTCAGGATTTCCCCTCAGATGAAACGGCTGTGTTAATTACTACTGATCAAGTCACCTGTGCACAAAAAGGGAGCGCCTGAAAATATGACCTGTTGGGGCGCCTTGAGGACTGGAGTTCAGAAACACTGTTCTAAGGAGCCATCTGCAATATGTCACTATCAGGCTGATTGTAACACTGCAGTTTGTTTTACCACAGATCATAAATTCAGATCTGCCGGAAATGCTGCCCTCGTCTTCTGGTCCTAGCCCAGATCTATACTGCAACCTCAGTGAATACATAATCATTGGATCTGGTTCCTCCGAGACCACTCTCCTATTCCCTCTGAGCTGTCCTCCCTGCACACTCCGCCGTCTCTACCCAAGTCCAGCCACAATTTCCTCCCAACCAGATCCAACCTCCACCCACTACTCCAGTCTCCACCCAAACCCAGCCATGATCCACACCTCGACCTCTCCACAGTCTCCACCCAAATCCAGCCATGATCCACACCTCGACCTCTCCAGTCTCCACCCAAACCCAGCCATGATCCACACCTCGACCTCTCCAGTCTCCACCCAAACCCAGCCATGATCCACACCTCGACCACTCCACAGTCTCCACCCAAACCCAGCCATGATCCACACCTCGACCTCTCCAGTCTCCACCCAAACCCAGCCATGATCCACACCTCGACCACTCCACAGTCTCCACCCAAACCCAGCCATGATCCACACCTCGACCTCTCCAGTCTCCACCCAAACCCAGCCATGATCCACACCTCGACCACTCCACAGTCTCCACCCAAACCCAGCCATGATCCACACCTCGACCTCTCCAGTCTCCACCCAAATCCAGCCATGATCCACACCTCGACCTCTCCACAGTCTCCACCCAAATGCAGCCATGATCCATAGTCTCCACCCAAATCCAGCCATGATCCACAGTCTCCACCCAAATCCAGCCATTATCCACAGTCTCCACCCAAATCCAGCCATGATCCACACCTCGACCTCTCCAGTCTCCACCCAAATCCAGCCATGATCCACACCTCGACCTCTCCACAGTCTCCACCCAAATCCAGCCATGATCCACAGTCTCCACCCAAATCCAGCCATGATCTACACCTCGACCTCTCCACAGTCTCCACCCAAATCCAGCCATGATCCACAGTCTCCACCCAAATCCAGCCATGATCTACACCTCGACCTCTCCACAGTCTCCACCCAAACCCAGCCATGATCCACAGTCTCCACCCAAATCCAGCCATGATCCACAGTCTCCACCCAAATCCAGCCATGATCCACAGTCTCCACCCAAATCCAGCCATGATCCACAGTCTCCACCCAAATCCAGCCATGATCCACAGTCTCCACCCAAATCCAGCCATGATCCACAGTCTCCACCCAAATCCAGCCATGATCCACAGTCTCCACCCAAATTCAGCCATGATCCACAGTCTCCACCCAAATTCAGCCATGATCCACACCTCGACCTCTCCACAGTCTCCACCCAAATCCAGCCATGATCCACAGTCTCCACCCAAATCCAGCCATGATCTACACCTCGACCTCTCCACAGTCTCCACCCAAACCCAGCCATGATCCACACCTCGACCTCGCCACAGTCTCCACCCAAACCCAGCCATGATCCACACCTCGACCTCTCCACAGTCTCCACCCAAATCCAGCCATGATCCACAGTCTCCACCCAAATCCAGCCATGATCCACAGTCTCCACCCAAATCCAGCCATGATCTACACCTCGACCTCTCCACAGTCTCCACCCAAACCCAGCCATGATCCACACCTCGACCTCGCCACAGTCTCCACCCAAAGCCAGCCATGATCCACACCTCGACCTCGCCACAGTCTCCACCCAAACCCAGCCATGATCCACACCTCGACCTCGCCACAGTCTCCACCCAAACCCAGCCATGATCCACACCTCGACCTCTCCACAGTCTCCACCCAAATCCAGCCATGATCCACACCTCGACCACTCCACAGTCTCCACCGAAGTCCAGCCATAATCCACAATTTTCACCCAGCCTCCATCCACTCCACAATCTTTACCCAAACCAAGCCACCCCCCCCCCCCAAAACGCTCCACAATCTCAATCCACCCACCACCCCCCACAACACCACAGTCTCCATCCAAATCCACCACCCCCTCTACTCCAGTGTCTCACACTCCCCAACTACTCCACAATTTCAACTCAACCAAATCAAGCCTCTATTCACAGTCACCACCCAAACCCAGCCACAACCCACACGCAGCCTCCATCCCCAGCCAAGCCTGCACTCAGGTCCAGCCCCCATCCACACCCCAATCACTTCACAACCTCTACACAAGTCCGGTCTCCATTCACGACCCAACAACTCTGTAGCCTCCAGCCAGGTCTGGCCACAATTCACATCCCAACCACTCTGCAGTCTCTACTCCCCCTTTCCCCAACACTCTTAAGCCTCCATCTACACCCCAACAACGATGCAGCCTCCATCCACACTCCAGCCTGCACCCAAGTCTAATCCCCAGCCATACCCTAAACACTTCACGACCTCTACTCGATCCAGCCTCCATCCACACCCTAACCACTCTGCAGCCTCCACCTCCCTTTCTTCTCCCCCCCCTCCCCCACATGCCACAGTCTCCATCTGAGTCCAGCCTCTTATCCACAACCTAAACACCCTGCAGCCTCCACCCAAAACCTGCCCCCATCTACTTCACAACCTTGACTCAAATCTGGCCTCCATCCACACACCAACAACAAAGCAGCCTCCACCCACACACCAAAAACTCAGCAGCCTCCAACCAAGTCTGGCCACAATCCATAGCTCCAGTACTTCTCAGCCTCCATCAGAATCCAGTCTCCCACTCAGCAGCCTCCATCCAAACTGACACCCCCCTCGCTGCCTCCATGTAATGAAATAAACAGCCAGCACACCAGCATGGCCACTCTTCAAATTCATCTCTTTATTTGTACTCCTAGTTTCTCTGTAAAGGAAAGGGGTGATCAGACAGGCAGCAACATGATAGCAATCTACAGTGTTCACACAGAGCAAGCCTTCTCAGTGTACGGCCTTGGTGAGGAGTGCAGACAGCGGTGACTACATGTCACATCTATGACTGGGTGTCACTCCCACACGTGTGAACACACAGGATTAGCCCCTACATGCAGTATCTCCTCCCTAGGGGATGATATGTCTGTTAATATGTTAAACGCACGGGACCGTCTCTGGTTGGTACATGCTAGTGAAATGTTAGAACCTATGCGCTAATCCCCGGCAGAGGCAGCCACATGGACTGCACATCGGTAACAATAGGGGGCGGCGATGAGTCTCCCAGAACCAAGATACCTGGAATGCCCTTCCTGAGACGGCCAGTAGTGGTGGCGGGAGGTGCGGGGGAGGGGCCAGAGGTATACAATAGACTCCCCTTAGCATCTTGAGTGGAGTCCAGCTAAAAAAACAAATAAAAACAAAAATAAAAAACACCGGAGGGGTGGATGTCCATGATTTAAACATTCACAGCAGCTGCTGGTTTGTCCCAGGTTGCAAAGCATTGTTGGTAATGCAGAACTGTGTTCAGACAGTAGCTGTGACTCCATGCTGGAACGTCCTGGGGCCGGCTCAGATTACCTGCGTACGAGAGTCATGGGGACCCTCTGTCGGCTGTGAGACTTGGGGCAACCATGGAGGATTAGACAGGAGGAAGACATGGTAAAAGGTGCAGAGAGAAGGGAGGAAAGAATACAGAGAGGGGTGGTGCCGGCTTTGGAAACAGGTGGCGAGAACATGGGGGGGGAACACAGACCAAGAGGGACAGTGGTGATCAGGAAGGAGGAGAACATAGACCAGGAGGGAGAACGCAGACCAGGAGAGATAGTGGTGACCAGAAAGGAGGAGAACACAGACCGGGAGGGACAGCGGTGATCAGGAAGGAGGAGAACATAGACCAGGAGGGACAGTGGTGATCAGGAAGGAGGAGAACATAGACCAGGAGGGACAGTGGTGATCAGGAAGGAGGAGAACATAGACCAGGAAGGAGGAGAACACAGGCCAGGAGGGACAGCGGTGATCAGGAAGGAGGAGAACATAGACCAGGAAGGAGGAGAACACAGGCCAGGAGGGACAGCGGTGATCAGGAAATAGGAGAACATAGACCAGGAGGGACAGTGGTGATCAGGAAGGAGGAGAACATAGACCAGGAAGGAGGAGAACACAGGCCAGGAGGGACAGCGGTGATCAGGAAGGAGGAGAACATAGATCAGGAAGGAGGAGAACATAGACCAGGAAGGAGGAGAACATAGACCAGGAAGGAGGAGAACATAGACCAGGAAGGAGGAGAACATAGACCAGGAAGGAGGAGAACATAGACCAGGAAGGAGGAGAACACAGGCCAGGAGGGACAGTGGTGATCAGGAAGGAGGAGAACACAGACCGGGAGGGACAGCGGTGATCAGAAAGGAGGAGAACATAGACCAGGAGGGACAGTGGTGATCAGGAAGGAGGAGAACATAGACCAGGAGGGACAGTGGTGATCAGGAAGGAGGAGAACATAGACCAGGAAGGAGGAGAACACAGGCCAGGAGGGACAGTGGTGATCAGGAAGGAGGAGAACATAGACCAGGAGGGAGAACGCAGACCAGGAGAGATAGTGGTGACCAGGAAGGAGGAGAACACAGACCGGGAGGGACAGCGGTGATCAGGAAGGAGGAGAACATAGACCAGGAGGGACAGTGGTGATCAGGAAGGAGGAGAACATAGACCAGGAAGGAGGAGAACACAGACCAGGAGGGACAGTGGTGATCAGGAAGGAGGAGAACACAGACCGGGAGGGACAGTGGTGATCAGGAAGGAGGAGAACATAGACCAGGAGGGAGAACGCAGACCAGGAGAGATAGTGGTGACCAGGAAGGAGGAGAACACAGACCAGGAGGGACAGTGGTGATCAGGAGGGAGAGGTTTGGATCTAGAAGGAGAACACAGACCAGGAGGGACAGTGGTGATCAGGAAGGAGGAGAACACAGACCGGGAGGGACAGTGGTGACCAGGAAGGAGGAGAACACAGACCAGGAGGGACAGTGGTGATCAGGAAGGAGGAGAACACAGACCAGCAGGGACAGTGGTGATCAGGAAGGAGAACACAGACCAGGAGGGACAGTGGTGATCAGGAGGGAGAGGTTTGGATCTAGAAGGAGAACACAGACCGGGAGGGACAGTGGTGATCAGGAAGGAGGAGAACACAGACCAGCAGGGACAGTGGTGATCAGGAAGGAGGAGAACACAGACCAGGAGGGATAGGTTCGGATCTAGAGGGAGAACACAGACCAGGGAGGGCAGTACTGACTCTATAGAAAGAGAACACAGATATAGGGATCAGAAGGGACAGTGCTGACTTTGGAGGGAGAATATGTAGGGATCAGGGGGACAGAGCCAATCAGGAAGGAGAATACAGAAAAGGAAGGGGCAGTGCTGACACTCCCTGGAATGGGAATACAGATCTGCAGAAGAAGAGGGACAGAACTGACTATGTGTGACAGAGATAACGCTCCGGGAGGCAGAGCCAATGACATACAGTGAGACATAATAGAGATCAGGAGTAGAGCAGGCTCAGAGGACGGAGACAGCCTAATCCAGAAAGAAAGGCCAGGTATTGGGGAAAATCAATAGCATAGGTAATACAGATCCTTTGAGGGGGCAGGATGGAGAGGAGTGCAGAGATTAGAGAGTAATATACATTTTGTGGTATGGAGGAGTAAAATGGAGAAGGGGGGGTAATACAGATCCAGCAGCAGAGTGCACCAGGGGGGTAATACAGATCCAGTGATGGGGGCAGGAAGGACAGAAGGGGGTAATATAACGCCTGTAATGGGGTGATATGAGAGTAGGGCAGTAATACAGATCCAGCAGCAGATTGTACCAGGGGGTAATACAGATCCAGTGAGGGGGACAGGATGGAGCGGAGGGCGGAGATTAGGGGGTAACACAGCCTGTGGTGTTGCAGAGCGAGCAGTACGCTGGGTTTCTCGCACACAAAAATGGCAGATTCCTATTGGCTGGTTGCGCCGCTCCCTGACGAATGGCCAGAAAGGCATTTCCTCCCCCTTAGTTCACATTAGTAAGAAATATAAATCCAGAGAAAGTCCATAATGCCTCTTTAGTGCATGCCGCCTGCAGCTAATCCATCTTCTTTACCTCGCTGTTACCATAGCTAGACCCTCGCTCTATCTGCGTCACCCCAATTAGACGCCGGACAGCAAACGAAGCTGAGGGAGAAGAACACAAGCTGGTTAGAAGAGGCCGAGTGATCGGGAAGCATAAAACAATCATAAGGCACAACTATCTCCTTACCTGTCCACATGAAGCCCAGGAAGGACAGGATCAAGAGGGGGGAGCCACTGGCGAAGATACCAATTGCAAACGAGATTAGAGGTGAGAGGAGGAGGGTGGCCCAGAACAGGAAATTTAGGAGGGTCCATGGCCGGCGGTGGGGTATAATCTGGGGACCTGGGAAGGTGCCCTCTTGGAAATACCGTTCCTGTAGAGCATCCTACAAATGAGGAAAAAAAACTGACGTAATCCACAACCCGAGGACAATCCCCAACATACACGTAGAAGAGTCAGAGCGATAACCTTCTCCTGAAAACCCACCATGGACTGGTTAGTCCTGCATGGACCCATCTCCTGAAAAGCCACTATGGACTGGTTAGTCCTGCATGGACCCATCTCCTGAAAAGTCACTATGGACTGCCTGGTTCTGCATGGACCCATCTCCTGAAAATCCACTAGAGACTGGCTGGTTCTGCATGGACCCATCTCCTGAAAATCCACTAGAGACTGGCTGGTTCTGCTGGACCCATCTCCTGAAAATCCACTATGGACTGGTTGGTTCTGCATGGACCCATCTCCCGAAAAGCCACTATGGACTGCCTGGTTCTGCATGGACCCATCTCCTGAAAATCCACTAGAGACTGGCTGGTTCTGCATGGACCCATCTCCTGAAAATCCACTAGAGACTGGTTAGTCCTGCATGGACCCATCTCCTGAAAAGCCACTATGGACTGGTTAGTCCTGCATGGACCCATCTCCTGAAAAGCCACTATGGACTGCCTGGTTCTGCATGGACCCATCTCCTGAAAATCCACTAGAGACTGGCTGGTTCTGCATGGATCCATCTCCTGAAAATCCACTATGGACTGGGTTCTTCTGCATGGACCCATCTCCTGAAAATCCACTATAGAATGGCTGGTTCTGCATGGACCCATCTCCTGAAAATCCACTATGAACTGGTTGGTTCTACATGGACCCATCTCCTGAAAATCCACTATGGACTGGTTGGTTCTGCATGGACCCATCTCCTGAAAAGCCACTATGGACTGGTTAGTCCTGCATGGACCCATCTCCTGAAAATCCACTATGGATTGGTTGGTTCTGCATGGACCCATCTCCTGAAAATCCACTATGGATTGGTTGGTTCTGCATGGATCAATTGCTACACAAGTCCTTCATCTGCTGTAGAGATCGGACTCTAGGAAATCTACACCAATCACCATCTCACATCTTCACATTGTGTAAATAGAGGATACCCAATGGAGGTTTGGGTCATGGTAAAGGTGAAAGGACCACTCTACCCCTAATAACCTTCACAGTTATGCGAGTCTGAAGGATTTTATACGTCGGCCACCCACTAGATCATTGCTCTGCGTCAGTTGCCCACAAACAGGAACTGAAAGGAAGTTTTTTTCCTCTATGGAATTAGTGGACAGGAAATCAGTCGTGTGTCTTTCGGTCCATACATTAGGTATCTTATGAAAATCTGATTTGAGAATGTAATTAAAATTTCAGGTGATAAAGAGGATGGCTCTACTTGTGCAGGAATATCTGGAAAAGTCTTGTCCTCCCTCCCAGATCTTCCCCATATTCCTCATCTCAAGGCTCTGTCCTCATAACCTCATTGCCTTTTATCTTGTCCCCAGCCGCTTCCCTTCTCATCCCATTTTCTCCCCACCTCAAGGCTTTGTCCCCCCCCCCCCCAAGGAAACCTTCCTCACCTGCAGGCCCCTTCTTCCTCATCACCTAGCCACATTCAGACCCCTCTCCTGATGCCCAGGCTGTCTCCTGGTCCTCAATCTCAGGACTAATAGGTTGCCCAAACCCCTCCATTTCGGATTCCCAAGATTCATCCTCAAGAAAACCACCACTTCAGCTACAGAGGTCTGTGGACTTTTGAAATGCTCGGTGACATGACAAATCTTTGGGCCTCCAATGATAATGTCACAGAGTATGTAGCAAAGCAAATATTCATTGCCACAAGGTGATCGCTCCCATGATTCTTCGCCTTCATGTACAGAGTGCCTGTATATTATACTGGAGAGAATGTGACGCTCCATGAAGAGCACCATATCCACTGCAGAGCCTCAGCATCTTCACTCCCAGAAAAACAAAAATAAAAAGGCTGCTAAAGATCCGACTCATCAGATTATTACTCAGTGATAACAGTACTTCATCACCTCCCTTAATGAGCTGCAACATCTCACATCTCCACCCTCAGCTCTACTCCACATTATCCTAAATCTAGATTATAACACTCCCTCATCCTCTGCCATCTGTCAGCTAAGCCCAGGAGATGCATGGCTTACCTTTTCCTGGTAGAGCTTGTGAAGCCAGTTTGCCGCTTCCTTCTCATCTTCAGGTATCTCTTCCAGAGGGAAACGCCTAAGAGAGAGAGGAGAACCGAAAGGGTCAGCAGAGGACAGGAGAGGAGAACCGAAAGGGTCAGCAGAGGACAGGAGAGGAGAACCGAAAGGGTCAGCAGAGGACAGGAGAGGAGAACCGAAAGGGTCAGCAGAGGACAGGAGAGGAGAACCGAAAGGGTCAGCAGAGGACAGGAGAGGAGAACCGAAAGGGTCAGCAGAGGACAGGAGAGGAGAACCGAAAGGGTCAGCAGAGGACAGGAGAGGAGAACCGAAAGGGTCAGCAGAGGACAGGAGAGGAGAACCGAAAGGGTCAGCAGAGGACAGGAGAGGAGAACCGAAAGGGTCAGCAGAGGACAGGAGAGGAGAACCGAAAGGGTCAGCAGAGGACAGGAGAGGAGAACCGAAAGGGTCAGCAGAGGACAGGAGAGGAGAACCGAAAGGGTCAGCAGAGGACAGGAGAGGAGAACCGAAAGGGTCAGCAGAGGACAGGAGAGGAGAACCGAAAGGGTCAGCAGAGGACAGGAGAGGAGAACCGAAAGGGTCAGCAGAGGACAGGAGAGGAGAACCGAAAGGGTCAGCAGAGGACAGGAGAGGAGAACCGAAAGGGTCAGCAGAGGACAGGAGAGGAGAACCGAAAGGGTCAGCAGAGGACAGGAGAGGAGAACCGAAAGGGTCAGCAGAGGACAGGAGAGGAGAACCGAAAGGGTCAGCAGAGGACAGGAGAGGAGAACCGAAAGGGTCAGCAGAGGACAGGAGAGGAGAACCGAAAGGGTCAGCAGAGGACAGGAGAGGAGAACCGAAAGGGTCAGCAGAGGACAGGAGAGGAGAACCGAAAGGGTCAGCAGAGGACAGGAGAGGAGAACCGAAAGGGTCAGCAGAGGACAGGAGAGGAGAACCGAAAGGGTCAGCAGAGGACAGGAGAGGAGAACCGAAAGGGTCAGCAGAGGACAGGAGAGGAGAACCGAAAGGGTCAGCAGAGGACAGGAGAGGAGAACCGAAAGGGTCAGCAGAGGACAGGAGAGGAGAACCGAAAGGGTCAGCAGAGGACAGGAGAGGAGAACCGAAAGGGTCAGCAGAGGACAGGAGAGGAGAACCGAAAGGGTCAGCAGAGGACAGGAGAGGAGAACCGAAAGGGTCAGCAGAGGACAGGAGAGGAGAACCGAAAGGGTCAGCAGAGGACAGGAGAGGAGAACCGAAAGGGTCAGCAGAGGACAGGAGAGGAGAACCGAAAGGGTCAGCAGAGGACAGGAGAGGAGAACCGAAAGGGTCAGCAGAGGACAGGAGAGGAGAACCGAAAGGGTCAGCAGAGGACAGGAGAGGAGAACCGAAAGGGTCAGCAGAGGACAGGAGAGGAGAACCGAAAGGGTCAGCAGAGGACAGGAGAGGAGAACCGAAAGGGTCAGCAGAGGACAGGAGAGGAGAACCGAAAGGGTCAGCAGAGGACAGGAGAGGAGAACCGAAAGGGTCAGCAGAGGACAGGAGAGGAGAACCGAAAGGGTCAGCAGAGGACAGGAGAGGAGAACCGAAAGGGTCAGCAGAGGACAGGAGAGGAGAACCGAAAGGGTCAGCAGAGGACAGGAGAGGAGAACCGAAAGGGTCAGCAGAGGACAGGAGAGGAGAACCGAAAGGGTCAGCAGAGGACAGGAGAGGAGAACCGAAAGGGTCAGCAGAGGACAGAGAGGAGAACCGAAAGGGTCAGCAGAGGACAGGAGAGGAGAACCGAAAGGGTCAGCAGAGGACAGGAGAGGAGAACCGAAAGGGTCAGCAGAGGACAGGAGAGGAGAACCGAAAGGGTCAGCAGAGGACAGAGAGGAGAACCGAAAGGGTCAGCAGAAGAACGAAAAATGAAAGGTCAGAGAAGGACAGAGGAACATAGGTCATCGGAAGACAGATGGACAAGTTCAGTGAAGACAGAACAGAAATAAGAGAAAAAAAAAAGGGGGGGGGGGGTGTAGGTCAGCAGGGGAGAGTATAAGGGAGGTCAAAGTAGGGCAAACAGTACAAAGGTGAATGGAGGACAGAAAGAAGAATGCAGGTCAGGAGGATAGACAAATAAAAGTGTGTCAACAATGGACAAACTGAAGAACAGGGGCCAGCTGATACACGAAAGAAGAGCAGAGGTCAGAGAAGGATAGAGAGAGATGAACAAATGTCAGCGTCAGACAGAAGAGAGATCAGATAAAAAACAGAGAAGTCAGAGGAGAACATACAGAGGAACGGAGATCAGAAGAAAAAGAAAAAAAAAAAAACAGATCAGAAGAGAACAGAGGTCAGCAGAGGACCAAGAGAAGGAAGGTCAGTGGAAAAAAAAAAAAAAGAAGAAGAAGAAGATGGAGGACAGCCCTGAGGTGAGGGAGTAAAAAGTAGCCTTTTCATGGAGACCACAGACCTCACACACATGTCCGCTTCGTATTTTTTCCCGTACAAAATTCCCAGCAAGGACGGATTCTTGTTTCCCCGGAAGTTTAGCGTCACATCATAAACAGCTGAGACTGCAAGAGAAGAAGGTAGACAAAACAAATTATGAATGACTGGAAGCGACCTCAGTCTAATGCAGACAGATATCTATGTTCAGTCATCTCAAGTGTCACACAATCTATTGTATGCACTGGTGTTTTATCAGAAAGACATATGACATAATGCTCCATGAAGGCCACCAAAACACCTGAAGCCCAGGAGATGACATGATGCTCCCACGAAGGCCACCATATCCACTGCAGCCCAGGAGATGACGTGATGCTCCCATGAAGGCCACCATATCCACTGCAGCTCAGGAGATGACGTGATGCTCCATGAAGGCCACCATATCCACTGCAGCCCAGGAGATGACGTGATGCTCCATGAAGGCCATCAAAACACCTGAAGCACAGGAGATGACGTGATGCTCCATGAAGGCCATCATATCCACTGCAGCCCAGGAGAGGACGTGATGCTCCATGAAGGCCATCATATCCACTGCAGCCCAGGAGAGGACGCGATGCTCCATGAAGGCCACCATATCCACTGCAGCCAGGGGATGACGTGATTCTCCATGAAGGCCATCATATCCACTGCAGCCCAGGAGAGGATGTGATTCTCCATGAAGGCCACCAAAACACCTGAAGCACAGGAGATGACGTGATGCTCCATGAAGGCCATCATATCCACTGCAGCCCAGGAGAGGATGTGATTCTCCATGAAGGCCACCATATCCACTGCAGCCCAGGAGATGACGTGATGCTCCATGAAGGCCATCATATCCACTGCAGCCCAGGAGATGACGTGATGCTCCATGAAGGCCATCATATCCACTGCAGCCCAGGAGATGACGTGATGCTCCATGAAGGCCATCATATCCACTGCAGCCCAGGAGAGGACGTGATGCTCCATGAAGGCCATCATATCTGCTGCAGCCCAGGAGAGGATGTGATTCTCCATGAAGGCCACCATATCCACTGCAGCCCAGGAGATGACGTGATGCTCCATGAAGGCCATCATATCCACTGCAGCCCAGGAGATGACGTGATGCTCCATGAAGGCCATCATATCCACTGCAGCCCAGGAGATGACGTGATGCTCCATGAAGGCCACCATATCCACTGCAGCCCAGGAGATGACGTGATGCTCCATGAAGGCCACCAAAACACCTGAAGCACAGGAGATGACGTGATGCTCCATGAAGGCCATCATATCCACTGCAGCCCAGGAGAGGACGTGATGCTCCATGAAGGCCACCATATCCACTGCAGCCCAGGAGATGACGTGATGCTCCATGAAGGCCACCATATATCCACTACAGCACAGGAGAGGACACCTAACAATGAGGGGTTTCAGACCGTGACATAGGGTGAGAGGCGGTAGTCTTATGAGGAAAGAAGAGCTGATGCCATCTTTTCTGGCCAACATCTCAGACCTCTGTCCTGATGATGTCCTGGCATTAAGGGTTTACAGCATCACCCTTATGTGAGTTAGGGAGCAGTGAGAACTAAAATGATTATAGCCACAAGTGGGCAGCTCCCATATATTTAGAAGCTGAACCATACCAGAAAGTAGGCAGTATCCCAAAGACTGACTAAAATGTTGGCAGGTATGTAGGGGTGAGCAATACCAAACCATTACTGGGGAGGTGGGGGGGGGGGTGTGTTTGAGAGACCATCAGCGGTGGCTCCTTTGCCTCACTTTTTGGCACCGCACCACACACACACACACACGACAAGGGTACAAAATATGAGATAGGAGTGAGGTATTATCAGGGTTACCTGTTCCTCGGAGGCACTGGACCGCAGTGGTGAATCCTCGGGTTCTAGGCAGGAGGTGATATTTCAGACGAGCCAGACCTTTCTTATCTGCCACCTCCATGCTGATTTTATGCTTGGTCTCTGTGAAGCGCGTCCCCTCACAGTACAACAAGAACTGCGGACAAAGGAGAGCATTGAGGAGGACATTTGTCCATGTCTCATAGGACACACGCTCCACAATCACCAATCAGATTCAAACCTTCCATGGAAAGCAAAACATGCTAGAAGATCTGCATCGGATTAGTGGTTGGGAGCCAAAAATAAATAAAGAGATCTTTATGTGACACACCGGATTTAAATAAAAAGGATACATGTATATCACATGAAACAGATTTAGGAGAAATTCACCCATTTATCAACCTTATCGAAATTCTATCTTATTCTAGAACTTTCTAATGGTTCACCGCCACTACACACCACACACTATGTTCTCAGATAGACGTCTCCAATCTATTGTACCACCTTCTATGTTCTCAGATGGACGTCTCCAATCTATTGTACCACCTTCTATGTCCTCAGATGGAGGTCTCCAATCTATTGTACCACCTTCTATGTCCTCAGATGGAGGTCTCCAATCTATTGTACCACCTTCTATGTCCTCAGATGGATGTCTCCAATCTTTTGTACCACCTTCTATGTCCTCAGATGGTCGTCTACAATCTATTGTACCACCTTCTATGTCCTCAGATGGATGTCTCCAATCTATTGTACCACCTTCTATGTCCTCAGATGGACGTCTCCAATCTATTGTTCCACCTTCTATGTCCTCAGATGGACGTCTCCAATCTTTTGTACCACCTTCTATGTCCTCAGATGGACGTCTCCAATCTATTGTACCACCTTCTTTGGCCTCAGATGCCCCCCCCCCCCCGCCCCCCACTACTTTCCACCTCACATTTCCTCAGATGGCCCTCCCCCCCCTCTAGTGTCCACCTCACATGTCCTCAGATGGATCCTCTCCCCCACTAATGTCCACCTCACATGTCCTCAGATGGCCCTCCCCCCCCACTAGTGTCCACCTCACATGACCTCAGATGGCCCTCCCCCCCCACTAGTGTCCACCTTACATGTCCTCAGATGGATCCTCTCCCCCACTAATGTCCACCTCACATGTCCTCAGATGGCCCTCTCCCCTCTAGTGTACCCCTCACATGTCCTCAGATGGACCACCACCCTAGATGGAGTACACGGAAGATCTATTTCTCATGTTTCATAAAGAAGGTAAATGCTTTTTTACCCCAATTTTGGCCTGAATTGGCAGTTTAATGTGGCATGAAATGGAAGACAGAATTTGACTTTCTATAATTGGACTATTTGACGGTTCTGTACTCAGCACTTTTATTTAGTGATTCTCACTTTGCGGTTTTATAAAAGTGCAAATTTGAGATGTGGCACTAAAATCTGCAGATTTGTACCATTAGTGCTTCCTGGAGGTTCTCCTTCCCCCGCTCCCCAATAACACCCTGAATCTGCCTAGCAAGGGATTTCCAGCATAGTCAAAGGTTATTATAGACCTCGGATCCAGGAGATAGAAGACTCTGATACCTATTGTCCTATCACTGATGAGACCTTTTCTCTGCACTTCCCTCATACCAATCACATGGTGGGGAGACCACCCAACATCTCCCCACCACGAGAAACCTCCCCCGTTCACATGGAGTATGCACGCACTCACCCACATGTATTCCGGGTAGTCCCGCAGGTCGTGCAGACCCTGAAGCACCGTGTCTCTGTCCTCTTCCCACTTGCGTTTACAGAATACAATTTCCAGGAAGTACCACGTCCAGCCAATAAGAGGAACCATTAGAAGCTCTTTCTTCGCAAGAACTTTCGAGCTCTGGAGAGTTCACAGGGGGGGCAGACAGAAAGGAGAAATACCATGAAGACATAATACTCAATTACAGGTGTCATCACATAGACCGGCCTGGGGGGGGGGTTTGGAGGCCGCCACACAGACCGGTCCAGAGAGGGGGGGGGGGGGGGGGAGCCTTCACACAGACCGGTCCAGGGAGGGGGGGTGTGAAGGCCGTCACACAGACCGGTTCCAGGGGGGGGGGGGGGTTGTGGGGGGGTGGAGGCCGTCACACAGACCGGTTCCAGAGGGGGGGTGGAGGCCGTCACACAGACCGGTTCCAGAGGGGGGGGACTGGGAGGCCGAGGCCGTCACACAGACCGGTCCAGAGGGGGGTGGGGGTTAGGACGTCACACAGACCGGTTCAGAGGGGGGGCGTCACACAGACCGGTCCAGAGGGGGGGTGGGGGGGGAGGAGGCCGTCACAGACCGGTCCGGAGGGGGGGGGGGTTAGGCAGTCACAGACCGGTCCGGAGGGGGGGGGGGGGGGTTTGTGGAGGCCGTCACGCAGACCGGTCCCAGAGGGGGGGGCCGTCCCGGGGGGAGTGTACTTACTCCCAACACTCCAAAGCGTTCACACATGGTCCAGCCACATAGGAAATCAATTTCAAAGTTGTGATTGAGAATGATGATGACGTGCTCCTTCCCGAAGTGATCCACCGTCTCCTGGTCAGTGAAGAGGGTACACTGCGTGCCGGACCACCATTCCAACAGCATCACCAGCTCTGCATGAGAGAAGGCGGGGGATCAGGTCTGATCCATGTACAATCCATCCATACATTCCCCAATCTAGATCTACACATCTCTGTAGGGGGATCACTGCTATCCTATCACCCTTTTAGTTTTCCACCAGATTAGAAAAGGAGGTGCATGTTAGGTGGTTACATCACACATTACACCGTCACCCCACCCACCGGCGACACTGTCCCCGCTCACCCCTCTCCCCAGCGACACTGTCCCCGCTCACCCCTCTCCCCAGCGACACTGTCCCTGCTCACCCCCCCCAGCGACACTGTCCCCGCTCACCCCTCTCCCCAGCGACACTGTCCTGTTGTAATATGTTGGCCAATTTATGTATAATATTGTATTGGAGTGCCATGCTGACCAGAAATTCAGTTGCATTGTCCAACTGAATTTTAGCATAGCAAGGGAACAGCTGAAAACCCTTTGATGTGTAAGTCTCATGCAAATCTACCTAGGGGTGTGAGGTGTGGGCTGTTAACCTAATTGAACATTTCAAAGGGTACATTGTTTAAAGGACCATAGAAGAAATATTTATTGATGGTAATTAGACCTGAGGGGGGCAACAATGGGATCAGGGAGTGTTTTGGGTTGGCCTAGCGGAGGCTCCCTCCTGTGGGGCTAATATATCAGGGGGGCTTGTTGATATGCAGGAATGTAGGTATTCCAAAAGGTATTCAAAAGGGTGTTCAGGTGGTATACACATATCTAAAGGGGACTTGTTGATGTTGATATGCGGGAGTGCAAATTGGGGTGGTTCACGGCTGTTCACGGCTGGGGGTTGTTGTCTGTTTGAAAGACTCAAAGTCCTAAATTGAAAGGCCAATCAAATTGCTCAGCCATTCAACATTTAGTGTATATAACACAGCATTCAGTCTATAGGTTTTGGGAGAGTGAGGCTCGTCTGTGTATGAGTGTACAGTCTCCTCTGTCGGATTTCTTTGTCATCTGTGGACTTTGGACTTTGTTCTGTGTTGGAAGTCAATAAAGTGCATCTCTCTGGAAGAATTGGGTTGCTGCGGAAGAGTACTTATTAATTATCTATACACCCAATATTAATTCATATATTCGATCACTACACTGGTGTCGTGAAAGCGACCAGAAGAGCATTTTCGGACTTAGTAACAGAAGTCAGTGGTGACAACAATCCTGTGAGTTGGACAGAAGTCTGATAAAGAACCAAGAGCTGTGCTGTGACTCTAGTGACAGAAGACCGTGAGGACCCAGGAAGGAAGTTCTAGGAAACCTAACAATTGGTAAGTGTGCCTTGTTCATTATTTTTTTTTCTTAAATAGTTTTTTTTGTCATTATATTCTTCACAATGGCTTTGGCTGTGTCTGGCGGTGACAATAGCACTAAGGGAGAGGATGTGAATATATGGCTGCTAAATTATATAAAAAGTCATGGGGGGCCTTATGAGATTCCCCAAGAATATAGACAGTCATGGGATTTAATGAAATGCTTTTTATCCGATAATGTCTTTGATAAGAAAACTAAAGAAAAGAAACGTAAGGGTATCATTATTCAGGGACTACTATCTTGTTGTACAGAATTAATAGAGGAGATTAAGGAAAAAAAGCAGAAAATTCTAGAACAGACTCAGAGATATGAGGAAATGGAGAAAGGGTTGAATGAGAGGATATCAGATCTCAGGTTGCACGCTATCACTACTGGGGAGGCATTGATTGAAAAGGCAAAATTATGTGATGATTTAAGTCGGGTAAATGAGGAATTGTCAGTAAAAATACAAATTGTTGAGAAACAGTTGGAGGAGTGTAAACATGCTGCTAACATTGCTTTTGATAAATTGGCAGAAAAATCAAGTTACACGCATCAAAATGATACCTCTAAAATAAAGCCTGATGCCAAAGATTATAAGCCAATATATCCCTGGGATGAGTTACATGCAGCCCCATGCATACCAGCAGCTCCTACCACTACAACAACTGTATTGAACACTGACGATTCAAGTGAAATTAAATTGATTACAAAACAACTAAAGCCTCAGGAGATGGAAGCTATTATAAGGGAGATAGGTCAGGTACCCCGCTATGATGTAAACAGGTTCATGAAATGGTTCTGTGATTTGCAGAGAGTCAGAGACACATACAACTTGAATGTGGAGGACCTAACTAGAATTTTGCAGAAAAGTGTAGGTAACGGATTGTGGGCACGGATTTTGCAAAATTGTGGCCAGCGTCATAAAACTAAGGATGTTTTAAAGGAACTATTGAAAGCATTGTATGGTGTGACAACAAATGTGTGCTTGTCAGGAAAAATTAGGCAAATGAAGGATGAATGCCCATATGAACTTGCAGATAGAATTAGCATTGTGATGGGATATGTGATGACTGGGAATCCCGGTTTTGAGCGTGGTGGTTTGGTTCATAGGGCAATGTTATTAGAAGCATTGGATGGTGATGTCAGGGAAGGCATTTTATCTGTTACACCTGATCCTAGCGATTATAGTGATATTTTGTTAAGAGCGGATAATGGGTGGAGGAGAAAGTGCAGAGAGGACAGTCTTGCGGTTGATGCAGCTAGAACTTTTAGAGTCGAGGGTCAGCAAAATAGAGATGATTCAGGACCCTGGAGAGGAAGATCTTATAACACTTCAGGTAGTTATAGGAGGCCAGAATCCAGAGGAAAGCCTAGTAAACAGCCTTGGGTGCCGTTTAGTGAAATAAGAAGTGAGAGAGATCGTTTGCAAGAGGAGCTATATAAGATACAGGAAGAAATGAAAAAAATAAAAGCAGGAGGGGTCAAAGTAGCAACAGTAGAAAAGGAAAGTGCTGTGTCTCCCTCTACCAGTCATTGTTAGGGGTTCCGAGCCCCCCACGCCCCTTCCTGCCGATTCTTAACTGATTTAACATTAGACTCTTGGGGGCGGCCCACTGTTGATGTAACATTAGGGGGAACTCGTGTAAATGCGCTGTTAGATAGTGGGGCAGCTATTAGTTTTAGTAAATCTGTTGTCCCTGGAAATGAGAAAATTAAAATAACAGGTGTCACTGGACATTCCATTGAAGCTCCTTTTGTGCGTGGTGTTGAGATGCAAATAGGGGGAGAGAAGTGGAAGTGTGATGTTGTTTGTCAAAATCAGGACATAATTGGTGCTGATGTCTGTGTACAGCAGGGTCTGGTAGTTGATCTTGCAAACATGAAGTTGTGGATGATGCCTGAAAATGACAGATTGGGTCATGTGTGGCATCCTCCCATGGAATTGGTAACAGCAGCAGTAAAGCCCGTTGGTGTGTTACATGGAGATTGGGACCCCTGTTGGGATAGTCTAATGGGTGAATTTGAAGACATAATGGCTAAACATAAACAAGATTGTGGTAGGATGAATACAATGATTTTATTGGAAGGATTTGATCCGGCACCTCTCAAGCAATACCCAGTTCCAAAAGAGGCCATTAAACCTATAACAGAAGCTATAAAACAATTGGAGGCGCAAGGTACATTAAAAAGGGGTGCATCAATATGCAATTCGCCAGCCTGGCCAGTCATCAAACCTGATGGGTCATTCAGGCTGACGATAGATTACCGTGCCTTAAACAAATATGCTAAAAGTATGGCACCTGTAGTAGCAGCTTAGCCTGAAATGATTGCCAAGTTGACGCCAGAAATGAAATGGTTTACGGTCATTGATATCAGTAACAGTTATTGGAATTTACCCCTTGACCCAACATGTCAATACAAAACAGCCTTCAGCTGGGCGGGCCTTCAATATTATTGGACAGTTCTTCCGCAAGGCTACAAAGACAGTGCAGCAATATTTCACTCACATATGAAAGAAGTGATTGATAAATTTTCAAAACCTGAAAGAGTAATTTCATATGTTGATGACATTTTGATTGGGTCAGCCTCTATGGAGGAGCATGTGAACGATGTGAGTGAAATGTTATTGCTTTTGAGAGAAGCAGGTCTGAAGGTTAATCCAAAGAAAATACAATTGGGAAAGCAAGAAGTCCAATTTTTGGGTGTTACTGTAGCACAGTCAGGGCGAAGTATCAATGAACAAAGGGTCGAGCTGATAGGTAAGCTACCCTTGCCCACTGATGAAAAAAGTCTGAGACAATTCTTAGGCATGACAGGTTTCTGCAGGGAGTTTGTGCCTCATTATGCATCATTAACAGAGTGTTTGTATGATCTGCTGAAGCAAGATGAATGGAAATGGAAATCAGAGCACACACAAGCTATTGAAGCATTAAAGGAAACTTTAGGCAATGCCCCTTCATTAGCATCACCAGACCCCAACAAAGAATACAGACTCTATCCACATGTAGGCCTTAGTACTTTGTCTGTTGCACTCACCCAAGACTATTTTGGAAAACAAAGACCTGTAGCCTATGCTTCACGTTTACTATCAACTGTAGAACAGAAGTATCCTTTGTGTACTCGTATGGTGCTGTGTTGTTATTGGGCAATCAACAAATTCAGGTACTTGACAGGTACACAAAGGGTCATCATTGCTAGTCATCACACCCCTATAGTCATGTTAGCAAATGGAAAATGGAAAGAAGCAGATGTGAATTGTAAAAGGCTGGCGAGGTGGACTACAGCTTTATTGTCAGAGAATATTGAGGGTTTGATGTTAAAAGAACCTAGTGTCCTGATTGGTGGATTGATGATTGAAGGTGAAGCTCACGAATGTCAAGTGCAAGGAAAGAGTTTGCAGCACAGAGTTTTTACTGCCGTATCCAAACCTTTTGACCTTGAAAGTGAATGTTGGTACATTGATGGTTCCTCTTACTATAAAGATGGAAGTAGAATCTCAGGGTTTGCTGGTGTTTGTGTAAAAGATGGCGAGGTACAGAGACAATTTTCATATTCGTGTAGAGCTCGTTCTGCACAGTATGTGGAGATAGCAGCACTTCTGCAAGTTCTCATTGAGTTAAGAGATGGTGGTGGAATTGTTAACATTGCTTCTGACTCAGACCAGGTATGCAAGGGTGCAGTTGTCTATCTTTCATGGTGGAATGTGATGGGCCTTAAAGGGACAGATGGCAGTGAGATAAGATATGCATCCCTATGGAAAATGATAGAGGAGGAAACGCAATTCTTTTCAAAATTAATATCCGGAAGGTACAGGCCCACAGAAAACAAACAACCGAGCACTACTGGAACAATACTGTAGATAGATTAGCAAAGGAGGCTGCAGTAACATCCCCCGAATGGCCTCATATAGAGCATACTTTGTCATTTCCAGTGTCTGCCCTTACACGTGCTCAAGCAAAAGGAATTGAAGAAAGGACATGTGAGTTGGGTAATTTACAAGATCAGGATGAGGAATTAGCTCAACTAAAAGAAATGTGTAGGACTGGGCCCATGCAGTTTGAGGGTCAAGAGATGCAGGTGAAGGATGGCCTTCTAATAACTTACAAAAACAATTTATCTTTATGGGTTGCCCCAAAAGGTGTGAGGAAAGACATTCTTACATGGATTCATGGATCCCCTGCTGGTGGACACCCCAAACTTCCTTTAGCTTTAGAGAGATTAGATCATGTAGCATGGTGGCCTCAAAATAAACAACACATGCAGGACCATATCTTATCATGTTTGATGTGTGCCAGGCATGATCCCGCAAATAGGAAGAGGAGAGGGGCACTGATGAGACAAGCTCCCATGGGACCATGGGAGCGAATACAAATTGATTACACAGGTGAATTGCCTAACACTGCACACCAGAACAAATATTTACTGGTTGTGGTGGATTCCTTCAGTCACTGGGTTGAAGCTTTCGCTACCAAAAATTGTACTGCCACTACTACCGCAAGGATCTTGGTCAAGGAAATATTTAGTCGGTGGGGGATACCAAAAGTTTTAGACAGTGACAATGGGCCAGGATTTGTAGGTAATGTGATACAAGAGACATGCAAGCTCCTTGGGGTCATCCAAAAATTTCACATCTTCTATCACCCTGAGTCTGCGGGACAGGTTGAACGAATGAACAGGACAATTAAAAATGCTCTTAGAAAGGTTGTCAATGAGCAAGGTACCGATTGGGATGAAAAATTACCCTTTGTTCTGGCAACTATTCGTTCCAGAGTTTGCAGGTCCATAGGCTTTGCCCCTTATGAAGCTCTGCTCGGCAGAACAATGAGAACGTGGGAACATCTGATAAATCCGGTCCCAGCCGCATTAGAAACTGTGTCATTATCTGAATCATGGGTAGAGACCTTAAAGGATCATGTGATTACAGTACATAAGGCTGTGTGTGCCACTGATGAATGTACCCATAAAAGCTCACAACAGTGGTTTAATGCGATGGGTGATACCAGCGAATACCAAATTGGGGCTAGAGTAATGTTACAGGATTTTTCTGGGTTTCACCCATTTCCTAGGGCAAAGTGGAAGGGCCCTTATGCAATCATAGACAAAATTGGACCCTCTGTTTACTTATTAGACTTGGGAGAGGATAGGTCAAGATGGAGTCATGCATGTCAGATCAAAGCATTTAAAGGAAAAATGGATTTGATGGAGGAAAGCATTGTCTAACTTTCTTCCTGAGATTGTCTTTCAGGTCCCAGGAGTAATACGAATACCAGAGGACTACATCAACATGAAGACATTCCCCCTGGACAAATACAAGCCTTCTCTATTAGCATGTGTGTTGATAACAGTGTCAATCACTCTACTACTTTGCATTACAAACATCAGAGTGGAAACGTTAAAAGTTAAAGTGGAGAAATCTGATCGAAGTAAAAGAAGTGTAGTGGATCATACTACAGAACTTACTGTTTTACGGGAATCAGAAGGCATCCAGATACATGGGGATATGGTAAAGGGCATAGCCGGGGGGTGGATAGTCGTTAGATGTGAGATCATGATGCCAAAATCTGATTACTTTGTGGAATCTGCTGTTTGGACTTACCCAGAAGGAAGCGATCGTCACAGGAGTACAGATATAATATTAGTGGAGACAGAGAATGGACCACAAATGCAAATGACTTTGGAAAGGAATTTTACAGTGTTTAAGGAGGGTATTATATCCTGTAGTCCTCATGACATGGAGGATGGAGTCTATACAAAAATCTTACATATAATGGTCACAAATTCTAGAGACTGTCCTACAATTTTACAGTGGCCAGAACATGGACTTTTCCTTGAACGGACTCAAAATTTAGTATATAGCGATGTTTCATATTTATCATTACCATTATTGTTGAATTTTACATCATTTAACATTCCAGAGAGTTGCCCAAAATCAATGGGATTATGGTTTAAAACGGTTTTTCAAACACATGTAAACTTATTTTGGGATGCTACACAAGGGCTTAATTTTAAGAAAGTTTCAAAGAGGGATCTGGGTACTGATATCATATCAGGCCTCAGTTTGGGTAGTTCGATTTGGAATAGGGTTGATATAGAGAGTTTAAATATAAGAGAACAGAATTTTGTGGGTGGATTACAGCAGATACTGCTTAAAGGGGGAAGAGTGGATTTAAACACTCTAGCTGAAATGAAAATAGATATTCAGAACATTCACACCATTGCTGCAGATTTGCAGAACATTCAAATGTCGGTGAGTGCACTGAATAAAACTCTTCAAACCAATAATGTATCCAAGTCTATAGTATGTGGTATTATAGGAAACTTGCTGAGTGAACATCTGAGCCTAGGGCTTCAGGAAATCAAACAAGGAGAATGGCCAAGGATAATGAACTCAACTTTATTATTCAATCTTATCAAAGACAGTGGTGTTACTTGTAGGAACTTTGCCCTTGCTAATGTAAGGAGCCTGGATACTCTTTGTAATAGAGATCGCATCGGAAAGCAGGAAATACCTCTGACTGTCGACATCCCTACATGGTCAACAATACCCTTACCCGTTTACAAGATGATCGTTCTTGGTGAGGTGGAGGTGAGAAATGGCACTAATATACTGAAACAACTGCTACCAGAAAGCAAACTCGTCGTCAAGGACAACCAAGTGTGGAAAACCATGGACCCCAACTGCTGTACCAGGCGTGCCCAGACCTGGCTTTGTTCCTGTTCTTTTGAGCGATTGGAGCACATAGAGGGCTGTGCTGCTGCACACTCTGGAAACTGCCTGGTTCGATTGCAGAAATTTGAACCAGCCTGGAAGAGAATAATTCATGGAGAAGGCCCAAGGGTCTGTGCATTGGGGGTTCCCTCATTCACTTGGCAGAAACAAGTTCAGTGCCGGACCCCTATCACAGGATGGTGTGTGAATCTCACAGATGGACTGCTAACAATTGGAGAGGAAGACATTCGAGCCAATATCCAGATGAATCAAGTATCTATGGACATTGAGCAAACTGATCTTGGCGATTGGGACTCTATGATTTCTCCTTTATTTAAGAAAATACCACCACTTACAGTTGAATTGGATACATTATTTAAGAGGGATAGAAGGAAAATTATAGAATTACAAGAACTGGTAAAGGAAAACCTCATTAGTTCTAATAAAATTGCTAAAGAATTTCAGGAGCCTTGGTGGAGCATACCCAATAACACTTTTACTCACCCACTATTGAGAACTCTGTCCATAATTTTTGTGTTTATTCAATTTATATTAATATGTTTTTTGTTTGGTTTATATTGTTGTGGTAGAAGACAACTAAGAACAATCCAGAGGAAGAAGGAAAGCATAGAGATGGCTTCAATCTTAAGAGCCAGGGATGTCTGAGCAGTTTGGTTGTGAATCGATTCTGATTCGAACCGATCCAAGTGGGGGTATATGTTGTAATATGTTGGCCAATTTATGTATAATATTGTATTGGAGTGCCATGCTGACCAGAAATTCAGTTGCATTGTCCAACTGAATTTTAGCATAGCAAGGGAACAGCTGAAAACCCTTTGATGTGTAAGTCTCATGCAAATCTACCTAGGGGTGTGAGGTGTGGGCTGTTAACCTAATTGAACATTTCAAAGGGTACATTGTTTAAAGGACCATAGAAGAAATATTTATTGATGGTAATTAGACCTGAGGGGGTAACAATGGGATCAGGGAGTGTTTTGGGTTGGCCTAGCGGAGGCTCCCTCCTGTGGGGCTAATATATCAGGGGGGCTTGTTGATATGCAGGAATGTAGGTATTCCAAAAGGTATTCAAAAGGGTGTTCAGGTGGTATACACATATCTAAAGGGGACTTGTTGATGTTGATATGCGGGAGTGCAAATTGGGGTGGTTCACGGCTGTTCACGGCTGGGGGTTGTTGTCTGTTTGAAAGACTCAAAGTCCTAAATTGAAAGGCCAATCAAATTGCTCAGCCATTCAACATTTAGTGTATATAACACAGCATTCAGTCTATAGGTTTTGGGAGAGTGAGGCTCGTCTGTGTATGAGTGTACAGTCTCCTCTGTCGGATTTCTTTGTCATCTGTGGACTTTGGACTTTGTTCTGTGTTGGAAGTCAATAAAGTGCATCTCTCTGGAAGAATTGGGTTGCTGCGGAAGAGTACTTATTAATTATCTATACACCCAATATTAATTCATATATTCGATCACTACATGTCCCCGCTCACCCCTCTCCCCAGCGACACTGTCTCCGCTCCCCCCCCTCCAGCGACACGGTCTCCGCTCCCCCCCCTCCAGCGACACTGTCTCCGCTCCCCCCCTCCAGCGACACTGTCTCCGCTCCCCCCCCCTCCAGCGACACTGTCCCCGCTCCCCCCCCCCTCCAGCGACACTGTCCCTGCCCCCTCCAGCGACACTGTCCCCGCTCCCCCCCCCTCCAGCGACACTGTCCCCGCTCCCCCCCCCTCCAGCGACACTGTCCCCGCTTCCCCCCCCTCCAGCGACACTGTCCCCGCTTCCCCCCCCTCCAGCGACACTGTCCCCGCTTCCCCCCCCTCCAGCGACACTGTCTCCGCGCACCCCTCTCCCCAGCGACACTGTCCCCGCTCACCCTCTCCCCAGCGACACTGTCTCCGCTCCCCCCCCTCCAGCGACACTGTCTCCGCTCCCCCCCCTCCAGCGACACTGTCTCCGCTTCTCCCCCCCTCCAGCGACACTGTCTCCGCTCCCCCCCCTCCAGCGACACTGTCCCCGCTCCCCCCCCCTCCAGCGACACTGTCCCCGCTCCCCCCCCCTCCAGCGACACTGTCCCCCGCGCACCCCTCTCCCCAGCGACACTGTCCCCGCTCACCCCTCTCCCCAGCGACACTGTTCCCACTCCCACCCCTCCAGCGACACTGTCTCCGCTCCCCCCCTCCAGCGACACTGTCTCCGCTCCCCCCCTCCAGCGACACTGTCTCCGCTCCCCCCCCCTCCACCGACACTGTCTCCGCTCCCCCCCCTCCACCGACACTGTCTCCGCTCCCCCCCTCCACCGACACTGTCTCCGCTCCCCCCTCCAGCGACACTGTCTCCGCTCCCCCCCTCCAGCGACACTGTCTCCGCTCCCCCCCTCCAGCGACACTGTCCCTGCTCCCCCCCTCCAGCGACACTGTCCCGCTCCCCCTCCAGCGACACTGTCTCCGCGCACCCCTCTCCCCAGCGACACTGTCCCCGCTCACCCCTCTCCCCAGCGACACTGTTCCCACTCCCACCCCTCCAGCGACACTGTCTCCGCTCCCCCCCTCCAGCGACACTGTCTCCGCTCCCCCCCCTCCACCGACACTGTCTCCGCTCCCCCCCCTCCACCGACACTGTCTCCGCTCCCCCCCCTCCACCGACACTGTCTCCGCTCCCACCCTCCAGCGACACTGTCTCCGCTCCCCCCCTCCAGCGACACTGTCTCCGCTCCCCCCCTCCAGCGACACTGTCCCTGCTCCCCCCCCTCCAGCGACACTGTCCCCGCTTCCCCCCCCTCCAGCGACACTGTCCCCGCTCCCCCCCCTCCACCGACACTGTCTCCGCTCCCACCCTCCAGCGACACTGTCCCTGCTCCCCCCCCCTCCAGCGACACTGTCCCCGCTTCCCCCCCCTCCACCGACACTGTCTCCGCTCCCCCCCCTCCACCGACACTGTCTCCGCTCCCCCCCCTCCACCGACACTGTCTCCGCTCCCCCCCCTCCACCGACACTGTCTCCGCTCCCACCCTCCAGCGACACTGTCTCCGCTCCCCCCCTCCAGCGACACTGTCCCTGCTCCCCCCCCCTCCAGCGACACTGTCCCTGCTCCCCCCCCCTCCAGCGACACTGTCCCCACTCCCCCCCACCTCCAGCGATACTGTCCCCGCTCCCCCCCCCTCCAGCGACACTGTCTCCGCGCACCCCTCTCCCCAGCGACACTGTCCCCGCGCACCCCTCTCCCCAGCGACACTGTCCCCGCTCACCCCCCCCCCCCAGCGACACTGTCCCTGCTCCCCCCCCAGCGACACTGTCCCCGCTCACCCCCCCTCCAGCGACACTGTCCCCGCTCCCCCCCCTCCAGCGACACTGTCCCCGCTCACCCCCCCCAGTACTCACGACTCCACAGAGAGTAGGCTAGCCGGCAGTTGATGCGTCGGTACAGCGGCTTGTTGACGCCCCATAGTGGGAGGGTGCAGAGCTGCAGGAAGTTGATGATGAGACCGCTTATGACAAAGACGAATCCGATGAGCAGATGGGCCACAAACTGTGTCTTCAGGAACCCCCAGACCCCCATTCTGCACTGAGCATCTAGTGCCGCTTACACGGGCCCTCGCTCAGCGCCACCGTCCTGTGTGGAGACATAAAGAGAGGCATAGATTGGGGGAGGGGCATACAGAGAGGTAAGGAAGTCCGAGGTCTTATCGGTAAAATCTAATACAACCAATACCACTAAAATCTACAGAGTGTGGAGGGCCCATACAGGTCCGGGCAATGCCTAGGGGTCCAAGACCTGCCATGAGCTTTTTACATACTGTCCATTCACATCAATCCCTGCCCTCAGGAGCTTACAATCTAATCCCCATCACACACAAAGGAAGGACGATTGTGTGATATGGTGGGTGGTACGATTGTAGGATATGGTGGGTGGTACGATTGTAGGATATGGTGGGTGGTACGATTGTAGGATATGG